>ONZH01000238.1:0-90425 GCA_900303285.1 Rhinella marina | reverse complement strand
TGTTGTTGCAGAAAGAAAGTCAACCTCCCACCCATCCCTGCAGCTGACAGAAGTTGATTTTTACCTTTATTTTTTCAATCTCTGTTGGCTGCGGAGTGAAAGAGGGTGTGGCCTGACAGAGTTGGGGGTGTGGCTTAGTGAGACCTGGGGCGGGGGTTTTAAGTACTTCTTTTAGGGTGGCCTGAATTAAAGGTCAATACCATGCTTATTTATGAGCCCACGCAATAGGCAGCAGTGGAGGAAAACATCTTTTATTACTACTGAACTGTAGTAATAGAAAAAAAACATAAGTTATATTTATGGTAACCGGAATACCTTTAACAGTGTCAGTAAATAGAAATGGATGAGATCCTCAGCTGCTGATAATTACCTGGTTGTTATGGAAACCTGCCCTCCCTGTGTGGCTTTGCAGAGAATGGCAGTTGGAGTTTAAAACCAAAGCTCCCAGTTGTAATGTTGGCTAATGGAGATCATATTTTGGGAATATCTCGGTAACGGTACGTCCTAGAGAGATGAGACCTGGTCTAAAACCTTCCCGGACACCTGATGTACCTGTGTGCCGAATTTGGTGAAAATCGGTCCAGTAGTTTGGTCGCGCATAGAGAACAGACAGACAGACAGACAGACAGAAATTCATTTTTATATTATTAATAGATATATGCAACTTTGTCACAAGTACAGTAGTGCAGATTTTTATTAAAGGGGTTATCCCACAAATAATGTAAAAAATGAAAATCAGACAGCATAAAGTACATGACAACCTCTTTCTAACAAAGCTAGAACCAGCCCTGTACCTCACATGGATCCAGAGATCTCCCCGTTCATTGCTCTGCTAGATTTATATCAAGCTGGCAGCTCAAGGGGAGTGTCTATTCAGCTGCAGCTCAGGAGGCGTGTCTCAGCTCTACCTATCACAGCTCAGGAGGCAGTTGAAGGATGAAACTGAGCATGTGCGGCCTTCTCAGTGAGCCGGTCAAAGAAATAAGAAATTAAGTGGCTCTATACAGAAACATTTTACTGAATAACTCAGTGACTATACAAAATTTTTAATTACATGCAATTACAAAAGTATTCAGATCCGGGTGCTGGTTTGAAAACTGTAGAATATTTTTCGTGGGACAACCCCTTTAAGTGTATGATCAGAAAAATTTCACCAAATGTCAAATATTTAGAATGCGCAAACGTTATAGAGGAGCCGCAAATGAGGAACAACGGCCTAAATTAACAGTAGAAAAAATACCAACGGATGTCAGGTATATAAACTACAGAAACGTTATAATGCACACGCTGTGCACGTAGTGTTAGTGTCAGGGCACACTTGCATTTTTTTTTTGCCACAAAAGAAAAAAAAATGCAGCCAGATATAACAATGGACTTTTGTGTCTTTTGAACAGAAATACTAGCCCTGCCTAGCCAAATCCTCTCCCTACAGTATAGGTCCCTCCTTGCACAAGTTATACTGCAGACGCAAATGAGGAACTGCGGCCTAAATTATCGGTATTAAATGTAACAATGGATGTCAGCTACATAGACTTTTGAACGGTTGTAATACGCTGGGCACCTAGCGTTACTGACAGGGCACACTTGTTTTTTTTTGTCATCCCCCCAAAAAAAGCAGACGTATTTCACAATGGACTTTGGTCTTTTTGGAACAGAAACAATCTTTCTACCTACCCAAATACTATCCCTATAGTTTAATTCCCTCCTTGGGCAAATTAAACTGCAATGGACTTTTATGTCTTTTGAACAATGATACTAACCCTGCCTATAGAAATTCTATCCCTACACAAGTCCCTCCTTGTGCAAATGTTATACAGCCAGACGCAAAAGAAGTACTGCGGGCTTAACAGTAGAAATTATAGCACAGTATGTCAGGTATATAGTATACAGAGAGTATCCTACAGCATGGAGCAGCAGCACATGTGGCATTAATGGCAGGCCACCTAGTGCTATTTTCACCACCATTAAACACCCCAAAAATAATAAAATATTGCTTTGTGAAAGATATAATAGCCCTTAAAAGGGCTTTTGGGTCTTTTTTGAGCGATTTCTATCCCTGCCTAGAGTGCTTCTCTCCCTACAATGTCTGTCCCTCCTTGCAGCAGCAGCAGCAGCACATGTGGTGTTAATGGCAGGCCACCACCTTTAAACACCCCCAAAATAAAAAAATATTCCTTGCAGCCAGATATAATAGCGCTTAAAAGGACTTTTGGGTCTTTTTTGAGCGATTTCTATCCCTGCCTAGTGTGCTTCCCTCCCTACACTGTCTGTCCCTGCATGTAGCAGCTCTCCCTGTCTAACACTGGCCAGGTCACATGTCACCAGGTGCTAAGATGGCTACTGGCATTACACTGAATGCCATCCCTCCCCACACGCTAATTGGCTAATTAGCATGCGGGGAGGTGACTCGAGCATGGCGCTCGAGCACACACGGTATTCGGCCGAATACCGCGTGGTCCCGAGCACCGCCATGTTCGGCCGAATAGTGTATTCGGCTGAACATGTTCGCTCAACACTACTGGAAGTCCAGTTTTCTGGCTCCCTGTTCTCCGTCCAGCCCAGTGCTTGGACGGGCGCAGGAATGTCCACCCTTTCACTAACTCACGCTCAGACAGCTTCTCCTCCGGTTATGACTAAGGATGTGATATCATCCGAAAAGCTAAATGGAGTGTCGTATGTCCATTCGTGTATCTGGATTTTTCTAATAAAGGCTCTTGAATTTTATTCAACTGTGCTGGATCCTCTGCAATAGCTTCTCCTTCTTCACAGAGCCAGGGGGCGTGGCCTCATGTTTAGTGTTGTGGCTTCATGGGGACCAGGGGTGCTGCTTCACGTTTGGGGGAATGGCCGGTGAGGTCCAACTTTCTGGGGTGAAGACAGCGGCCACCCTAGTTGCTGTGGATGTCACAGTTAAAGGGGAGGGTGCTGTGGATGTTTCTGTTAAGGGGCGGGCTGCTGTGGAGGTCACTGTTGAAGGGGCGGGCACTGTAGAGGTTACTCTCGACATATTTTAACAACACACATACAAACATTAAATGAAATAGATTAAATATACCCAGGCAAAGCCAGGTCCTTCAGCTAGTATATTCTAAAGCACAGTATAAAAAACTTAAATGAGGTATTTGAAAAAGAACACTGATCAAACCCTATTTAATTGGCAGCCTAACTTTCCAGTTTTCACTGACTTTGTAAGATGGAAAGCCGTTCCAAAGTAACTGAAACCATCCGTCAGCAGGTTGTCAAGATGAAGGCCAAAGGGGTGACCCTATCAGCCATAGCAAGAGAAGCTGGTCGTTCCAAGTCTGTGATTTCTAGAATACTGCATCTTTACCCCACAAACTCATTCAAGTCCCCCGAGAAGGCTGGTCGTCCACGAAAGACAAATGAAAGAGAGGACAGGATAATGCGAAGAATCTCCATGGGCAATCGGTTCAACACTGCAGATGGAATTGCTCGCCAGTTCAGCACTGAACAGGGTAAGAATCTATCTCGTCATACAGTGTCTCGACGTTTAAGAGCATTTGGACTGAAAGCCCACTCTGCAGTGACCAAACCTCTCATTAGCAGAAAGAATCAAAAGGCTAGATTAACCTTTGCTGAGGAGCATGTTGTGTGGACAGAGGAAAAATGGTCCAGAGTTCACTTAGTGATGAAAGCAAGTTTAATTTATTTGGGTCTGATGGGAAACAGTATGTTTGTTGACAAACTGGGGAAAGACTGAACCCAAAGTGTGTAAAGAAGTGAAAGGTAGGGGAGGAAATGTCATGGTTTGGGGAATGTTTTCAGCAGCAGGAGTTGGGCCTGCACCTTTTTGAATGCAAGTGTGTATCAGAACCTTCTTCAACAACACGTGGTTCCTTCCTTGCGTTTGTCACTCAATCAGCCAGCAATTTTCATGCATGACAATGCCCCCTGTCACACGGCAAAACGGGTAAAGCAGTTCCTTGAAACTGAAAACATTGAAACAATAAAATGGCCAGCTCAGAGTCCTGATATAAACCCAATAGAAAACCTCTGGAAAACATGCCAAGAGTGTGCAAAGCAGTAATCAAAGCAAAAAATGGCTACTTTGAACAACCTAGAATATAAGACATATTTTCAGTTGTTACACACTTTTTTGTTAAGTATATAATTCCACATGTGTTAATTCGTAGTTTTGATGCCTTCAGTGTGAATCTACAATTTTCATAGTCATGAAAATACAGAAAACTCTTTGAATGAAAAGGTGTGTCCAAACTTTTGGTCTGTACTGTATATATATATATAGACTATATATATATATATATAGGAGCTGGGTGTATCACGTGACCCCCATCGGCCATGCAGAAACACGGCAGAATACAACAAGAGAGTCCATTACAAAAGTATTATAAAGTAAGTTATAAGCCACAATACAAAAATTAAATATAACTTGGACAACCCCTATAAGGGGGAAGGGTGTTGTGGAGGTCACAAAGGAAAGGAGCTCTGTGGAGGTCACTGTTAAGGGGGCGGGTTATTGTGAAAATCACTGTTAATGAGATGGGGTACTGTGGAGGTCACTATTAAATTGGTAAGCGTGGTACTGTGAAGTCACTGTTAAGGGATCGGGGTACAGTAGAGGTCACTGTTAAGGGAGCAAGGTACTGTGGCAGTCACTTTTAAAGGAGGTCTCTGTTAAGGGGCCTGGAATGGTGGAGGTCAGTTAAAGTGACTGTAACCTATGGTCAGTGTTAAGGGGTGGGTGCTGTAGAGGTCACTGTTAAGGGGGCAGGCCCCTGTGGAGGTCACTTCCAAAGGGGTGGGGTGCTGTGGAACTCACTGTTAAAGGGGCAGGCTGCTATGAAGGTCAAAGTTAAGGGGGTGGGCTGCTGTGGAGGTCCCATTTTAAGGAGATCGGGCACTGTGGGGGGTCAGTGTTAAGGGGTGGAACAGGAACACTGACTTCAGTAAAGGAACAGAGGGGAGGTGGCCAGTAGAGGGTGTGTACCTGCACAGACTCACTGTATCCAATCAGTGCTGCCATGTTCAGACTGTGCAGATACACACCCCCAACTTGTTACCTCCCCTCTGTTCCTTTACTGAAGACAAATAGCAATTCGCATATAACTTCTAGTGCAAATAATAAAGGAATGGCACAACATAGAGACATAAGAATAGATGTTCCAGAATTGTTAGTACGTGGGGAATGCATGGAGCTATTAAAACAGACATGTCAGGAGTGATGAAAGGTCCTCTTTAAGCGTACAGTGTTTTCTTTGCCCTGTCTGCCAGAAACAAAACCAACCTGTTCACCTCCAATGATTTGGGGTTCAATTTGAAGTACTCTTTTAGAGATGATTCAATATGCGATATGTGGGCAGGGTCTGCAATCAGTGTCTCATTGAAGTGCCAATTCCATTCTTTCTGGGGCATATTTCTCAGGGTTATTGTGAAGAAGATCAGGGCATGGTCAGAGAGTGTAATATTCCTAATCTTTGCCATATCAGTTAAGGCAAGATGAGCAGAGGACAGAAAAAGATCCAGTCCAGTCTATGGAAAGTGTTGCTGGTGTGTGAAAAGAAGGTGTAGTCTAGACCTAAAGGGTTTAATGTCCGCCACACGTCAGTGACCTGCAGGTCAAGTAGAGCCCTCTGGAGTCGGCCAAGCAGCTTATATGAAATACGCGTGCATTTGGTGAAGGAGTCTAGTGTGGGTTCTAGTAGAAGATTGAAATCCCCGCCCAGTATCACAAAGCCCTCTCTTAGGGAGGAGAGCAATTTGAGAGTCTGAACGAGCCACTGTGCCTGTGGATTTTTGGGTGTGTACAGGTTAGGTAACGTAACTGGTGTATCTGCTATCACTCCCTTGACAAACAGGTATCGGCGTTCCGGGTCAGCAACCACAGCTGTATGTTTAAAGTGTAATTGCTTATGTATAACGATGCTGACCCCTCTACTGGCCGAAGAATAGGTGCTGTGAAACCAGTGTTTGTAATGTTTGGAAAAAAGGCGGGGTACCTTATCCGTCTTGAAATGTTATTCTTGGAGGAATTCAATTGCGGCTTTGTCTTTGCGTAATAGGGAGATGACTTGTGAACACTTTCGTGGCTCATTCAGACCTCTAGCATTCAGGGTGGCTTCTACAATAGACACCATATTAATCTAGAAAAATGCAAATCATTATCGCAAAGGCTCTCTATAAGGAAAAGGAGGAGAGGACAAAAGGAAGGAGGATAGTACAGGTAGAAAAAGGGGAAAAGATGAAGAAGAGGTGATAAGGAAAAAAGAAATGCACTTAAAATTGCTAGAAGCCATAAGGCTTGAGAAGGTGAGTACTCTACTGAGCACCTAGAGTGCATAGAACAAACATATTGAAAAAACAATCAACAAAAATAACGTAAAAGGTACTGCAAAATGTTCCTCTGACTTTTTCTTATGGCGAAGGTGTAGATGTTAGTTCCAGGTCTCCAAAGTGTCCACAACAAATACCATGATCACGGCATTAGTCCCGGCATAAACTGCCATATCTGTGTGAGTAGTCCCGTACTTTGTGGTGTGGCAAGATAAGAAGGGTATGTTCATAAACTATGTCCGTTGGACTATGGCTAGGACTGAGGGTCGCGTGTATAAGCAGCTTCCAAAGTTAGCCACCGTTTGGCCCTACATCAAAAGTGAGTAGATGGAAAAGAAAAAAAAAAAAAGAACAAAACTAATGTAGAAAAATAGTAAGGGCTGAAGACCATTGTCATCGTAAACTGGGCCAGAAACGAACATTTACCTTCTACAAGGATTAAGTGAAGAGCAGCAACAAATAGGACAACTCAACTCACTCAGTTCTTGGATTTGGAAGAGTTCCCGCGTCTGGCTCTCTCAACCTTTCCTGGGGAGACCAGGTGCCATGTGTTACGGTTGCCACACTATATTAAAAAAATAACATAATATAGTGCAGCGAGGACCCGCTGGACACCTGATAATACAGCTCAGGTGCAGCTGTGTTGGATCCGCTCGTTGCCACTAGCAACGGACTCTCTCTGTTAACACCACAGAGAGTAGTCAACACAAAACCAGATCAAATGTGAACAGGAACGAACACACGGGGTACTAAATTATAAGTAGAGTTGTGTCCCTGGCCAGAGGCCCAGAGCACGAGCCACAACCACAACAGCCACACAGACTCCTGCTGCCTAAATAAAAAGACTCACTAAAGAACAAGAGACAGGTGGAAGGATAGAGGGGCCGGCTCCCCATGCGCCAATGTCTCAGAGTCGACAAGAGGCATTGCCGGGACAGATAGTAGGAAAGAGGAGTAGCATCCACTTGATGCTAGCAGACACACACAGGCCGGCTCCCAGCTCTCTCCATACAATTGCTTTGGTGCTAGGCAGCGGGCGTGTCAAACTCACAACCTTATATAGGGAGGGGTGTAGCCTGATTGGACAAGACCCGCAGCCCAGTACTCCCACGGATAGGACACTGCATCTGTCACTCAACTGAGTCTAGGAGCAGCCACACCCCAAGATCTCAGCATAGAGACAATACAGACTATAGCAGTAAAACCGCAGCGGTCAATGTGATCGCGCTAGACGGCGGGGCTGTGCTGTCACGCGGCGCGTCGTCCTAACACTACCCCCCCCTCTTCGGCCCGATCCCGCACCCCGTCCACGATGGCGCTCAAAGTCAGCCACCAAACGAGGAGCGTGGATATTCTCTACCGGCTCCCATGTACGGTCCTCTGGCCCATAGCCCTCCCAGTCCACCAAGTAAAATAACCGACCACGAACAGTTCTGGAATCCAGAATCTCATGTACCACGAAGTCATCCTGTGGAGACTCGGATTCCTCCGGATGTTGCCGAGAAAACTGGTTCATCACCACTGGTTTGAGGAGTGACACATGGAAGGCATTGGCGATACGCCAAGATGGAGGCAGGCGCAACTTATATGCGACACTGTTAAGACGGGCCAAAATCTTAAAGGGACCAACGTATCGAGGAGCAAAACGAAGAGAGGGCACTCGAAGCCGAAGATTGCGGGAGGAGAGCCAGACTAGATCACCCGGCGACATCTCAGATGCGGGTCTGCGTCTGGTATTAGCCGTTACACGCATTCTGTCTTTGGACGCGACCATAGAGGACTGAGCCTGGTCCCAGACCTCTCGGGCATGCGCTGCCCAATCAGCTACAGCTGGCACGTCGGATGCCACAGGTATGGGCAACGGAATTCGCGGATGTCGCCCGTACAGCAAAAAGAACGGTGTCTGACCAGTTGAATCTGCCACTGCATTATTCAGAGCGAACTCTGCCCAGGGTAATAATTCTACCCAGTCGTCATGCCTGGCCGACACAAAGTGGCGCAGATATGTTTCCATGGATTGGTTCATACGCTCCACCAATCCATTACTCTGCGGGTGAAAAGCAGATGACAGGCAGAGTTCAACCTGGAGCAGCCGACACAAAGCTCTCCAAAAATGGGCAGAAAACTGTGGCCCACGATCCGACACAATCTTTTCGGGCATACCATGCACCCGAAAAATGTGACGGGTAAATAAACGTGCCAACTCCCTAGCGGAAGGTAGGCCAGGCAAGGCCACCAGGATGGACATTTTGGTGAAATGATCTGTGACCACCCAGATCACTTTCCTCCCTTGAGAGATGGGCAGATCGGTCACAAAATCCATCCCTAACACCTGCCAGGGAGAGTTTGGCACCGGGAGTGGGGACAATAACCCTGCGGGGCGCTGACGCAAGGGTTTGTTACGTGTGCAGGTCACACATGCCTGCAAATATGCCCGGACATCCGCAACCAGAGTAGGCCACCAGTAATGTCGCGATATAAGCTCCACTGAGCGTCGGACACCGAAGTGACCCCCCACCCGAGAGGAGTGTCCCCAAGACATAACCTCCTCCCTCCGTGATTGCGGAACCAATGTTTTGCCAGGGGGAACCCTGTTGATCGCCACTGGATTCACCACCAGTTGTTTTTCGGTGGGGATTATCAACCGAGGCTCAACTTCCTCATCCTCCTCGGTCTCAAAGGACCGAGACAGGGCGTCAGCCCGCAGATTTTTCTCCCCAGGGACATAATGGAGGATGAAGTTGAACCTGGAAAAGAACAGGGCCCACCTGGCTTGTCTGGCATTTAACCTCTGTGCCGACTGAATATAAGTGAGGTTCTTATGGTCCGTGAATATGTGCACGGGAAAAGCGGCACCCTCCAGGAGATGACGCCATTCTTCCAGTGCCAACTTCACAGCCAACAGTTCTCGGTCCCCAATGCCGTAATTCCTCTCGGCAGGAGAAAACAGCTTAGAGAAGAAGGCGCAAGTAACCTTCTTCCCTACTTCGTTTCTCTGGAAAAGCATAGCACCTGCACCCACTGACGAGGCATCAACCTCTACACAAAACGGCTTGGTGGTGTCTGGCCGATGTAGTACTGGCGCTTCCACAAAACACCGTTTAAGAGAGGCGAAGGACCTCTCCACAGCAGGGGTCCAGTTCTTAGGATTAGCCCCTTTTTTAGTGAGTGCGGAAAGAGGTGCTGCCAGAGAAGAGAAATGGGGAATGAACTGTCTGTAGTAATTAGCGAACCCCAGGAACCTCTGGACAGCCTTCAGAGTACGGGGTTCAGGCCATTTTAGTACTGCGTCGAATTTCTGGGGGTCCATTTGTAACCCTACCCCAGAAACGATGTACCCTAAGAATGGCAGACTGGACTGTTCGAACTGGCACTTCTCTAGCTTGGCATATAGCCGATGGGCACGTAACCTAGAGAGTACCGATCGAACCGCTCGCCGATGATCGGTCAGATTGGCCGAGAAAACGAGTATATCGTCCAGGTAAACTACTACGCACTTCAGAAGAAGATCACGGAAGATGTCATTGACAAACGACTGGAAAACCGCTGGGGCGTTACACAGGCCAAATGGCATGACCAGGTACTCATAGTGCCCGTCCCTGGTATTAAAAGCGGTCTTCCACTCATCACCTTCCCTGACGCGTATGAGGTTATAGGCACCCCGGAGGTCCAATTTGGTGAAGACAGTGGCCCCCCTGAAGCGATCGAACAACTCTGCGATCAGAGGCAGGGGGTACCGATTTTTGACCGTCACTGCATTGAGACCACGGTAGTCTATGCAAGGTCGCAAAGACCCATCCTTTTTTGCCACAAAGAAAAACCCTGCCCCAGCTGGAGAAGAAGACTTCCTAATGAAGCCCCGAGCCAGGTTTTCCGCAATGTATTCCGACATGGATTTGGTCTCGGGCAAGGACAAAGGGTAAACCCTGCCCCGAGGTGGCATGGCACCGGGCATCAGGTCAATGGCACAATCGTACGACCTGTGCTCGGGCAACGTCTCAGCCGCCTTTTTAGAAAATACGTCCGCAAAATTGGCGTATTGTGGAGGCAACCCCTCCAGTTCAACAGGAACAGAGGGTGCAGAGGGTGGAGTGATAGGTGGCATACACTCCTCCTTACACTGGGCGCTCCACCTGACAATCTCACCAGCTCGCCATTCAATAGTTGGTGAGTGCTGCTGAAGCCACGGTAGCCCCAATAGCACGTCATCAGAGAGTCCCTCCAAGATGTAAAAGGAGATCACCTCCGTGTGTAGGGATCCAGTCTGCATGATCACTGGTGAAGTTTGATCGCAGATCTGGACCTGCAACTGGGACCCATCGACCACTGTAATTGGCAACGGGGTAGACAGCAAGCGCACGGGAATATTGTGTTTCCTTACAAATTCCCGGGACATGAAACTTGCTGCCGCCCCGGAGTCCACGAAGGCGCCACTGGCGACCCAAGTCTCCCCAATCCTGAAGGAGACCGGGACCCGTATTTTCCCAAGGGGTTTATTCATACCCAGAGAGCCCCCCTTGATGGCTACTGGGTCCGGTCGTTTCCCTGGAGCTCAGGACAGGATGACACCCTGTGTCCCGGCCTCCAACAACGGAAACACACCAGCCTCCCTGACCGCCTGTACCCTTTACCCCGAGGGACAGCGGCCGTGGAGGTGTCCATCGGTTCGGGACCCTCCGGTCCCCACTCCGTACTGTTCCCTTTATCGCGAGGGACAGCACTTATGGGAGTGTCGGACGATATACGGCCTGAAGGACGAGTATTCCTCTCAAACGACTGCTCATGCGCACGCTCCGAAAAGCGGTTGTCAATTCGCATGGCAGTCGATACAAGGCCCTCTAGCGTGGTAGGAAGCTCCCTACCAGCCAGTTCGTCCTTAATTCTGGAGGAAAGACCCTCCCAAAAAATGGCCACCAGCACCTGGTCCGGCCAGTCCAACTCAGTCGCTAGAGTCCGAAACTCTATGGAGTATTGTGCGACTGAGTCTTTTTGCTGACGGAGCCGGAGCAGCTGGGATGCGTAGAGGGATTGCGGAGTAGGACCTAAAAACACTGAGCGCAGAGTCTTAAAAAATGTCTCAAGTGAATTTAGTACCTCCGCCTTTCTCTCTCGCAAAGGAGTAACCCACGCCAAAGCCTTACCGGAGAGCAGCGAAATGACAAAGGCTACCTTCGCCGCTTCGTCCGGAAAACGTGCGGGATGGGCGTCCAAAAACAGAGTACATTGATTAACAAATCCCCGACAGCCCTGGGGATCTCCGGCGTATCTCTCAGGGATAACCAGAGGCACAGAGGATTTCACGGGCTGTGGCAGATTAGTTAACACCTGTGAAACTGCTTGGCCCACTGCCAATGCTATATCGGCAGGGCTTACAGAAAGCACCGCTGGCGTCTGCGTGGCCTGACGCTCGAGGGCAGCTAGACGAGCGTTCAGGTTTTCCACTGCAGCCGACATGTGCACTTTGGGATCCATAACAGCGGGGTTCTGGGCCTAGCACACTGTTACGGTTGCCACACTATATTAAAAAAATAACATAATATAGTGCAGCGAGGACCCGCTGGACACCTGATAATACAGCTCAGGTGCAGCTGTGTTGGATCCGCTCGTTGCCACTAGCAACGGACTCTCTCTGTTAACACCACAGAGAGTAGTCAACACAAAACCAGATCAAATGTGAACAGGAACGAACACACGGGGTACTAAATTATAAGTAGAGTTGTGTCCCTGGCCAGAGGCCCAGAGCACGAGCCACAACCACAACAGCCACACAGACTCCTGCTGCCTAAATAAAAAGACTCACTAAAGAACAAGAGACAGGTGGAAGGATAGAGGGGCCGGCTCCCCATGCGCCAATGTCTCAGAGTCGACAAGAGGCATTGCCGGGACAGATAGTAGGAAAGAGGAGTAGCATCCACTTGATGCTAGCAGACACACACAGGCCGGCTCCCAGCTCTCTCCATACAATTGCTTTGGTGCTAGGCAGCGGGCGTGTCAAACTCACAACCTTATATAGGGAGGGGTGTAGCCTGATTGGACAAGACCCGCAGCCCAGTACTCCCACGGATAGGACACTGCATCTGTCACTCAACTGAGTCTAGGAGCAGCCACACCCCAAGATCTCAGCATAGAGACAATACAGACTATAGCAGTAAAACCGCAGCGGTCAATGTGATCGCGCTAGACGGCGGGGCTGTGCTGTCACGCGGCGCGTCGTCCTAACACCATGCTTCAGGACGAAGTGGGGACAAGAGCGGGTCTCCTTGGTCCGCGGGCATCCAGGAGGGTAAGTCTATAGGTGCGATACCCAGTGAGTCCCACGCCACTTGAGGGGATCTGATAGTAATCTGCTCATTCTTCATAATGGCCAGACCAAAAGGGTGTAACCAGCGGAATGGAGTAGCAGATGCTTTCAGTGCTTCTAGAAGAGGCCGTAGTATTCTGCGTGGAGGCGGCAAGATCCTGAAAAATCAAGATGGTGGCAAATTTCATTCTAAAGCTGTGGGGTTTCCCTGCTACTTTTCAAGAGTGCTGCAGTATCCACATAGCTGAGCAGATCACAAATAACATCTCGTGGCGGCTCATTCAGCTTGGGTTTTAGACGCAGCGCCCTGTGAATCCTCTCTATTACAATTGAAGCAGCTCTGTCAGACCCCAGCAATGAGCTAAAGATCTCTTTTGCGGCTTTGGGCAGTTTTGGCGCCACCAATTCAGGTAGGCCGTGGATCCTCAAGTTCTGTCTATGGCTACGATTTTCTTGATCCTCCAGCTAGGGGAAGGCATCCTTTAGCAGATCTTTGTGTGCCTGAAGGGTATCTCTCTCTTTCTCCTCATATAGCAGGATAGCTTCCTGAGTATTTTCCAGAGCCACAACTCTGTGCCCCAGATGATTCAGGTCCTCTTTAATTTCAGCCAAATCACTCTTTAGGGGTGAGACTCTAGTACATCTTGAAGTACTGTTTTAGATATCGGTGGATCTTGTCAAGAGATTCACCCTTCCGAAGTATCGGATACACTTCCTGCCTCAGATAAATTCTCTGAGTCATGTTGTGTTCTACCCGTCGCCATCTTGCTTGCTTCAGCGGCCAGCGGTGGAGGCCCCCTCTTGAGAGATTTCTCCATGTCTGGTTGCCTTATCCGAGCTGGGGTGTTGTCTCCAAGGTCTTTACACTTCTCTCTACTGCTCTTTCCCATTTTGGGCCAGAAGAAGTGCTGGTATATGGGTTAAATAGCCAGTTCTGATCAGGAGCTCAAGCACATGCGGCCATTGAGCAGCGCCATCAAGCCCCCCCCCCCCCCCCCACCCCATAGATTCTTTATGAGATTTAGGTCAGCCGAGTTTGATGGCCAATCAAGCACAATGATACCATGGTTATTAAACTAGTTTTGGTGTTTTTGGCAGTGTGGACAGGTACCAGCAGAGGGAAGCATGAAGTGCTGTAAAATTTTCAGGTAGAAAACTGCTCTGGAATATACAAGTAGTAGATTGGGCACTCTATCTGGAGCACGTGGATTAAGCAACACTCTCAGTAATCATTAAAACATTTAATATATTGTGCACATAAATTCAATAAAACGTATTCATAATCATCATAGTTGTAATGCTTGCTATTACAAATAGGGCAATATGTCAGCAAAGGCTGATTTTGTATAATGCAGACTGATATTGCCTTGTATCGTATATTAAAAGTCCTCAATGTGTAGTAATGCCTTTGAAGAAAAACACCATGTTATTTTGACATGATAGTTTCTCATAAGTTTTGAGATCCCTGTTTCTGGTAAATGTCTGTGAGCTAAAAGGTTTCTCCCCACCGTGGCGTCCCACGGAGGTATCGCACCGTACTCTGTTATATAATATTGATACTCACAGTTTGTCCATACATAAATGGTGAGCCAAACAGGATATTTCTTTAGTTAACCGACGTCTCTTAACTGTATGGCTTGTTTGCGCTTGTTTGCGCTTACCACGAGACTCGCCATGCTGTTACTTCAGATTTCTCCGTCTCGGCGTCCCACGTGGTAATCTGGTCACGTGATCGGACTCTTATTCCTATAGTACCGAAGTTTCTGCCTTAGGCCATTCACTGTACAGCGTAAGTGAATCGCGATTCAATGTCCCAAAAATGGATGAATGGTGGAAAAGGATATTGCCAAGTTGCCAAGTAAGGCCGCTCTGCCAGACGCATTTCGAGACACCCTGTCTCTTCCTCAGTGGCTATACGTTTGGCCATCTTTCCACCCCCTTTTTATATCGTCACCCTCCAGAGATCTCCAAAACCAGGGAGGAATCGGGTCTTTTCTTTTAAGACCATCTTCATATAGCAGTAGTCTTAATTTGCTTATTGTTCATATTGTGCCATCCATTACCACTTCTTCTCCACTTAGGACATCACTTATTTCATAATTCCAACCCATGCGTTATTGTTGCGGTTTTAATGCGCTTTTTTGTTATTCCTGCGTTTTTTACCCACAATTTGCTCTTTGACAAATATGTTCACTCCAATATGTTATTTTTGAGCTGTGACTATTTATCTTGAAAATATTCAATATTGATGGTATTCATCTCTTATAGCTTTCTCTCAATTCATATACTAAATTCATATGCTAGTGATAAAAAAATCATAATACTGTGCATCAAATATCAGTAAACAAAGAAAAATATGAAAAATATAAAAAATAAAAATAATGTAAAGGAGAATATATATAATATATAAACAGAATATAAAATAGAATAAAATATACAAACAATATATATATATATATATATATATATATATATATATATATATATATGTGTGTGTGTATGAATGAATATCTTCTTCACTTGTTACATCATACTATATTATACTATATCGTATTAGGGGGGGACCTGCTCCCAAGAGGAGATCAGGGCATATATTATGAATGCCACCGATGTCCTATCAGGGGAAGGGCCCCCCACTCAGAGGTGGGAAACCAGATCACATTTTACCCAAGAAAACCAAATAATTCAAATTCTGAATTTAGACCCCGTGGGGTCATACTATTAAAGTCAAATATTCTCTTAGTCTCTTGTCTTGACATCCGCATAATATGATTGCCCCCTCGCCAATGTGGTTCTATTTTCTCTATGGCCGCAAATTTAAGATTGATAGGATTGCTATCGTGATAGTCCTTAAAATGTCTGGACAGTGGATGTTTTTCATATTTATTTTTAATATTTGACACATGTTCAGAAATTCTAGTTTTTAGCATCCTCTTGGTGTGACCTACATATTGTTTTCTACAAGTGCATTCTATTATATATATGACATTTGTAGTACTACATGTTAAAAATTCTTTGATGGTATGTGTGTAGGTTGATCCTGTAGAGATTATTTCTGTTGTTTTCTTTGGGAATGTAGTGCTTTTACAGCATATGCATTTCCCGCACCGGAAAAAACCTTGCAGGTTGCACCAATTTTGTACTGATGTTTTTCCTCTTTTTTCATTTTTTATAGTAGGGGCTATTTTCAATGACAAATTGGCTGCTCTAGTGTATGTGACCAATGGTCTTGTTGGAATATATGTACCTATCACCTTATCTTGTTGCAGGAGGTGCCAATGCCTTTTTATAATGGTTTCCCCTCTTCTATACTCCGCATTAAAAGGTAAAATTAATCTCATATTATCTTCGATCTTTATCATATCATCTCTTTTATTCTCTTTTTTATTTTTTTCGAAGAAAATTCTTCTATCCATCATTTGTACTTTCTCTTTGGCTTCTTTTATATTTTGAATTGGGTAATTCTTAGCCAAGAACATCTTCTCCATTCTATCCGCTTCTATCGCATAATCTTCTAATTTAGTGCAATTTCTTTTTAGACGTCTGAACTGTCCCATAGGGACATTCAGAAGCCAATTAGGTAAGTGACAGCTTGAGTGTAAAATAAAGCTGTTTTTACTTCTTTGTTATATGACTTTATCATCACCCTGAACTTGAATGGTTAAATCTAGGAAATCCACTTTTTCTTGGCTAATATTGTGAATAAATCTAAGATTTTTATCATTTATATTTATATTGTTTAAGAATATCTCCAATTCTGATTTTGTACCTCTCCAGATAAATAGCACATCATCAATATATCTCTGCCAGAGCACCAGGTTCCCCCCCAGCAACGGTCCCACATGTCCAGACTCCCATTGGGCCATGAACAGATTGGCGTAGCTGGGGGCGAACCTGGTGCCCATGGCAGTCCCCCTCTTCTGGAGAAAGAAGGCGGAGTCAAACCAAAAATAATTGTGGTGTAGTATAAAGTTCACCCCCTCTGCCAGGTAGAAAGCTGCTCTGACATGATAAAACACAGTGCAATTTTAGTTCCCTGGAGCAGGGGAATTATGAAGTCAGGACATTTGTGGACATTGCCAGTTTCCTCTATGCAAAGTTATAAACATCTTACTTTATTTCACTTGAAGGGGTTAACTTGCGCTGTTTATGACTGTTTAACTGCATTTTATATGAATGTTGTGATATATATCCTGTTCATTTGCACAGCTCTGTAGAAAGGGTTAAAGGGGTTGTCTCATCATGGACAATGCGGGCATATCGCTAGGATATGCCCCCATTGTCTTATAGGTGAGGGTCCGGAGCCCCACAAGGTTGTGGCTGGAGGACTCATGCGCGGCCCCTACTCCGATTCATTTCTATGGGGCCAAAGAAAATAGTCGAGCTAACGTTTGGCTATTTTTGCTGGCCACATATAAAATGAACGGAGGGCGACTGCGCAGTGCGCCCTCCTTCACATTCGAGGCTCCATTCTCGATATAGGTGCGGGTCCCATTAGCGATATGCCCCCATTGTCCATGATGACACAAACCGTTTAATGAACACAGAGAGTCTTCTGGGACTTTGAAGGAGAAGCTGGGAATTTGCCATTGCTGCCAAAGGGTTTAAAGAAGGGCATGTTTTGGAGGGAAAAGGCCAGACTTGTTTACCACCAAAACCAGACAGACTGACCTTTTGAATGTCTGGTTTAGCTATGTTGATATGTCTGGAAACCTGTTTTTGTCTGGAAAAACTGCTGTGTCACTGCCATGAGTATTATTGAAGTTGTAATGTGTCTATGACAGATGGGAGTTGTAACAATGTATCTGTTTGTGCTGGGCTTCTACTCTCCACCCCTCCCACTAGAAGGTTCTAGTTCAGCTAGAAACTGTATTTAAGGAGACCATTCAGAGACCCTAATGTTCTGCAGTTAGGGAACAGTGTTAGGGAGGACTCTGCCAGTCAGAGTGACCAGAAGAAGACACTGAAATGGGAACTCTGAGCAACAGACCATGGGTCACTAGCCCTGTGACCAAAGAGCCACCAAAAATACTGAGATACAGACTGTAGGCCTCCAGCCTTTGACCAGGGTACCAGCCTTCTTATAGAGAGGGACAGCTAGCTCAGGCCTTTCCTCAGCATCAAACCCTTCTTCTGCCAGGGAAGAGACTGGAGAAGCCAGCCCTATGCCGCAACTGTAATGTTTTGCACCTGAATTCCTCCAGTAAAGAAGCACACTGGTTTACTGCAGACCCTGATTCTCTGGACGTATTTCCAATTGTAGTGCAACACGCCTTACCATCCCTTCTGGAGAGCAGTAACACGTAGTGACACCTCGACGGTGTCTGGGGGACCCAGAAAAGCATTGGGGCTCCCCAAACCCAGCCACTGCACAATATTGCAAATGCAAAATTTACTTTCATCTGAAAACAGAACTTGTACTGAGCAACAGTCCAGTCCTTTTTCCCCTTAGCCCAGGTAAGCCACTGATGTCTCTGGGTCATGAGTGGCTTGACACAAGAAATACAACTGTAGCTCATGTCCTGGTGTGTGGTGGCTCTTGAGTGGCAATCCACTCCTTGTGAATCTCTCCCAAATTTTGTAATGGCCTTTTCTTCACAATGCTTTCAAGATTGCGGTTACCTCTGTTGCTTGTACACCTTTTTCTACCACATTTTTTCCTTCCACTCAACTTTCCATTAATATGCTTGGATATAGCACACTGTGAACAGACAGCTTCTTTAGCAATGACCTTTTGTGGCTTACCCTCCTTGAGGAGGGTGTCATCTGGACAACTGTCAAGTCAGCAGTCTTCCCCATGATTGTGTAGTCTACTGAACCAGAGGAACCATACCTTTGCAGGTGTTTTGTGTTGATTAGCTGAATCTACAATATTGAACTTTTTCACAATATTCCAATTCTCTGAGACACTGACTTTTGGGTTTTCATTAGTTGTAATAATAATCAACATTAAAAGAAATAAAAATGCTTGAAATAGATCAGTCTGACTGTAACGAATCTATGTAATATAAGAGTTTCACTTTTTTCATTGAATTACTCAAATAAATTAATTTTTTTTATGTTATTATAATGTATTAAGATGCACCTATATGTGAGTAAGAAAGAAAGTGAAGAAAGTGTTAAAAATCAAACTGGAGAGCAGTGTTTTTTTATTGATATAGTTAAAATGATGACATGCGTTAGATGTGCGTTAAATATTTCTCTTTTTTTAAGTTTGTAGAATAACCTCTTTAAAGTGTATCTAAACTTCTGTATATACTTTTCGAAATGCCATAAATTAAACACATTACATTTTCCTTGCAAAGAAGGATCTAAAGTTCAGGTGTCTATAGCGCTTTGGAATCCGTACCCTCATACCAGCGGTGTACTGTTGTATGGATTTCACTGAGGGTCTCTAGTGATAGATGTACAGGCAGCAGCACACCTTGCCATGCTTGCCTGTGCCCGCTTTAGTACAGCGGGCACAGGCAGGGTCAGTGAAGTGCTATGCAGACTCCTGCCTGCACTCTCACCACTCTGCTAAAAGCTCTGCATACCAGGCTGGTACCGGCTTTTAGCAGAGGCTAGCTTCTCACTAGCACTTAATTAGTGCAAATATCTGATCTATCTGCTTTTCAGCATTGCCAATATCTAAAGTGTCGCCATCTGGCTCAATTAACTGCAATAGGGATTGGCGGAGATCCTACTGCAACCTGGCAAATAAATTGGTACCGGTTTTCTTCTGGCTGATTTTCGGGAGATTTAGAAAACAGTCTGCTGGATTTTAAGCGCTAGTGTAAAACTAGCCAGAGCGAGCACAGGTAGGAGCTCTAGGAGCTTTTCATAGCACACTGGTGCTCCTACCTGCCCCTGCTCCACTAAAGCCTGGCATAGCTTATGGGATGTACTATGCCAGGCTTTAGAAAAGCCAGAGCTGGCAATGGCAGGAGCAGCAATGTAAGCTGTTGCCAGTACGTCTCTCACTGTGTACCCACAGTGGAATCCATAAATCAGTACACCACTAACATGTCATTTTTGTATAGGTGTGTGGATTCCAGAGCGCTATGGGCACCTTCGTGTGCTTATTTTGCCATGAAAATGTAAAAAAAGTATATTAGAAATATTCATTTTGCAATATTTAGAAAGGGTTTTAATAAAGTATATACAAAACTTAAGGTAGACTTATATGCACTTTTTGTATGTAGATTGGTGAGAAAATGCCCAATATCTGTTTTAGAATACGACTGAAACTGACAAAAATGTTGAAAAAGTGATGTAGTCTGAATCCTTTCTGAAAGCACTTTATATCAATGCTGCTTTTCAGATAAAAGGTCAGGCTCATCTGCTCTAGAAAATTACAGACATCTGAGCATGATAAAGAAATATATAAAAATACGTTATTAACTAACAAGAAAACTATAGATGGTCCATTTTCACTGTAAGGACAGTAATATCTGGAAGAAAACAATTGACCTTGCACTCCAAGGTACAATGTTAATTTTTAATGTTACCAGTGCCACTCTTTGGAGGGCAGATTTTGCTGGCAAGTGCTTAAATTTGAGCTTGTATTTGATAAAGGTTTTATTTACTGCCCAATAAATAATTTTTCAAAGACTATGCATGCTCTGCTGCCTCTGTCCTATAACTGGTTAACTTCAAACAAACATTGCTCTGCTGTAAAATTAAAGTCGAGGATACTGGCCAAGGAAAAGAGGTCAGACTGACCCCAGAAACAGTGCTGTCAGGGCAATGAAATGTAGCCTGTTTGTTACCGACTCCAGTGTCTAGCTGTATAATGGGTGAGGAGAAGATATTAAATTAACCCCTTATTTGCTTTTACCTGGGTTGCAAAATCTATTTTATTCAGCTTATTTTCCTTCTTTTATATAGTGAGATGTGACATAAACCAGAATTTTGAACAAAACATTACTGGTCAGTTCAATTAACTTATTTCCTTTAGGTAAGGCTACATGCACACTACATAACAGACTTTTATTTCACTGATGCCTTTCTGAGAAGCAGACATTAAAAATTGACCCATTGAATTGCATGGGGGCAGTCTGTCAGTGAAAAACAGACCAGATAGAATATGTTCTATTTTTTTATGTCAGTTTTTCACTGACAGTCAAAATAACTGCTGTGTGAATAACCCCATAGACTTGTGACAGCCATTAAAAAAATGTACATCACATGTCTGTTTTTCACTGTCGTGTGCATGTAGAGTAAGGTTCTACCATTTTAATTTGTTTAGTAAATACCTTCCAACTTTTGAAAATCGCAGAGGGACAATAGCAGTGTCACAACAAATTTTTACTACTTATGGTGGGTTCACGTATGCATTGTATATTCCGTTATACCATTCTGTTATAACAGGATTATAATGGAATATAACGGAATTTAAGGCCTGAATGCAAAACGGAGGATTTTAGAGGGTTTAATGGTATAACGGAATATACAACGCATATGTGAACCCACCCTAAGCCACACCTCTAACTCCACCCAGTGTATATCTATACATTCCCAATCCCACCCAGTCCCCTTAGTGGCCCCCACAGAAGTTACTAAATACTCACCTAGGTGTCCCCCAATGATTGGAGCACATCCTATGTTCCTCAGCAGGCATGATTCGGTCACACAGATACAGTATCTCACTAAAGTGCGTACACTCCTTAAATTTCTAAATATTTTATTATATTTGTTCATGGGACAACACTGAATATATGACACTTTGATACAATGTAAAGTAGTCAGTGTACAGCTTGTACATAACAGTGTAAATTTGGTGTGCCATCAAAATAGCACACAGCCATTAATGTCTAAACCGATGGCAAGAAAAGTGAGTACACTCCTAAGTGAAAATGGCCAAATTGTGCACAGTTAGCCATTTTCCCCTCCCTGGTGTCATGTGACTCATTAGTGTTACAAGGTCTCAGGTGTGAATGGGGAGCAGGTGTATTAAATTTAGTATTATCGCTTTCACACTCTCTCATACTGGTCACTGGAAGTTCATCATGGCACCTCATGACAAAGAACTCTCTGAGGATCTGAAAAACAGAATTGTTGCTCTGCATAAAGATGGGCTAGGCTATAAGAAGATTGCCAACACCCTGAAACTGAGCTGCAGCGCAGTGGCCAAGACCATACAGCGCATACCTCCCAACAGTCCCGGATTCAGTGGGACAGTCCCGGATTGCAGTGGCTGTCCCGCTGTCCCGATACGGGGGAGCTATGTCCCGGTCCCTGGCAGCTGTCTCTGCGTCCATAGGACGCAGAGACAGTTGTGGTTGCAAAAGGAAGCAGGCAGACGATCTTCTTTCATACTTATTTCATCCTTCGAGTCCCCCCCTTGCCACCCTTCCCCCCCCCCAGCTCTCTTCGTACCTTCTGCCTCATGTCTGGGTGGGGCCGGCCATCAGTCAGCATAGGCTCCGCCCCCTCTAGACAAGAGAAGAAGATCTTCTGCTGGTGATTCTGCAGCTAGAAAAAAAGGTAAGTATAAGGTTTTTATTTTTTTTTAAACTTTTTGTGAGGGGACTGCACTGTGTTTATTATCCTTGTACTGCGACATAACTGTGTTTATTATCCCTGTACTGTGACATCACTGTGTTTAATATCCCTGTACTGTGACATCACTGTGTTTATTATCCCTGTACTGTGACATCACTGTGTTTATTATCCCTGTACGGTGACATCAATGTGGTTATTATCCCTGTAAGGTGACATCGCTGTGTTTTTTATCCCTGTACGGTGACATCACTGTATTTATTATCCCTGTACTGTGACATCACTGTATTTAATATCCCTATACGGTGACATCACTGTATTTATTATCCCCGTACAGTAAGGGGACTGGGTGATTAGCTTATAGTGGGTGGAGTTAGGGGCGTGGCCTAGTGCTGGAAAAATTTGCACAATATGGTCCTCTGTGTCTCTTTGCAAAGTTGGGAGGTATGCAGCGGTTTAACAAGGCAGGTTCCAGGCCTCGCCATGGTTGACCAAAGAGGTTGAGTACATATGCTCAGTGTCATATCCAGAGGCTTTCTTTTCAAAATACATGTATGAGTGCTGCCAGCATTGCTGCAGAGGTTAAAGGGGGGGGTCGGTGAGCCTGTCAGTGCTCAGACCATACGCCGCACACTGCATCAAATTAGTCTGCGTTGCTATCATCCCAGAAGAAAGCCTCTTCTAAAGATGATGCACAAGAAAGCCCGCAAACAGTTTGCTGAAGACAAGACTAAAAACATGGATTATTTGAACCATGTTCTGTGGTCTGATGAGACCAAGATAAACTTATTTGGTTCAGATGTTGTCAAGCATGTGTGGTGGCAACCAGGGGAGGAGTACAAAGACAGTCAAGCATGGTGGTGAGAGTGTCATGGTTTGGGGCTGTGGGGAGCTATAGTTCATTGAGGGAACCATGAATGCCAAGATGTACTGTGACATACTGAAGCAGAGCATGATGCCCTCCCTTCAGAAACTGGACCACAGGGCAGTATTCCAACATGATCATGACCCCAAACACATGTCCATGACCTAAACCCTATTGCATATGTGGGGTGTCCTGAAACGGAAGGTGGAGGTCTCTAACATTCATCAACTCCCTGATGTCATCATGGAGGAGTGGAAGAGGATTCCATTGACAACCTGTAAAGCTCTAGTGAGCTCCATGCCCAAGAGAGTTAAGGCAGTGCTGGAAAATAATGGTGGCCACACAAAATATTGACACGTTGGGCCAATTTGGCCATTTTCACTTAGGGGTGTACTCACTTTTGTTGCCAGCGGTTTAGACATTAATGGCTGTGTGTTGAATTATTTTGAGGGCATACCAAATTTACACTGTTATACAAGCTGTACACTGACTACTTTAAATTGTATCAAAGGGTCATATCTTCAGTGTTGTCCCATGAAAAGATATAATCAAAATATTTACAAAAATTTGAGGGGTGTACTCACTTTTGTGAGATACTGCATCATCCTTGCTGGGATATACAAGAGGAGCACACAGGCTAAATCCCAGACCTGTAAGCTCTTTCTACACAGCCCAGCAGCGCAACGTGTGACCACATCATGCCTGCTCAGGAGTGTCTGCAAATTGAGCGCCGGCAAATTGAGTTGAAGGGAGAGGACAGCTCCCTGCTTCACTATTGCAATCAACTGCCCCTAAATACTAAGAATGCAGAGACATACCCTTGCCATCCTGGGACCATGGGACAGCCACTGAAAGCTTGAGCCAGTGTTCCTTCCCAACAATCGCCTGCTCATCAGATAAGGAGACTGCTGTATTTACATGCAGCAATCTCCTCCACAGTATGGAGAGGAGCAATGGCTAATGCTATCGCTCGTTCCACATATAGAATCACCGTTTGCTGTCAGCAGAATGCTGATTATACGGCACAATCTGCTGACTGCAAATTATTATTTAGGTGAGCACATGAAAGTTCCAATTACGGAGGCACCTGTACACTAACAAGCATTCCTGGGAACATTTGTTAGCAATGATCTGCCCAATGTTCAGACAATGTGATGGTACCTTAAAGGGATTCTGTCACCAGGATTTGGCCTATAAAGGTAATCACAGTATCGGATTCTGCTCAGTGTGTTGAATGCAAAAACGTTATTCTTATTCTTCCTAGGGATGAATTTCATGTTAAAAAAACTTTTTTTAGGTTATGCAAATTACTTACATAAGGAGCTCAAGGGGATGTGCCCAGCGCCGTTGGAGCCTGGCCACGCCGCTACTGTTGGAACCCAGGAACGCCCACCTCATTATTATTCACTGCACAGCTTCATGCAGACTTGCTCCGGCACATCGTAATCCCGCGCAGGCGCAGTACCTAAAGCGGTGTACGCCCGTGCGGTCTACTGGCATCGGCCTCACCGAAGTTACTGCGCCTGCGCAGGATTACGATGTGCCGGAGCAAGTCTGCATGAAGCTTTTAAAAAGGTTTTTTAACATGAAATTCATCCCTAGGAAGAATAAGAATAACGTTTTTGCATTCAACACACTGAGCAGAATCCGATAGTGTGATTACCTTTATAGGCCAAATCCTAGTGACAGAATCCCTTTAAGGATGTGAAAGAAAGTGGGATTAATCTCTAAACAGTGTGGACGGATAAGAGATTAGTTATATAGTTAGACTTGGCATACAGTCAGGTATAAATGGGGGTGTACTTAGGACTTCGTCCTGGGGGAAGAAGTTGTTCATAGGTATGGGTATGCATATCTAATACATAAAACAGATGCACACAAACTTCATAGACATAATCAGTCTACTACATAATCATTATAAATAGAGATGAGGGAAGTTTTCAAAAATTTCCAAATAAATTTTATTAAATCTGAATGTATTTATTTGTGATGAAGCACATTAAAATCAGCTATTTCTCAGCTGCAGGGAGCCTCTATATAGGTGTACATCACTGTGCCTTGCAGAAACATGCATAGCTAGTCCTCTGTGGTGGTGAAACAATTACAGTGCATCAGTATGAAAGGCAAGTGACAAGCGTCACTTTTAGAATCAGTCAACACTTCACTTATTTAGTCAGTTACGGGGCCAAAGAGTGGGGAGGGTGGCAACTGCATTAGGAGTCAACACAGTGTCCCAGTCACAGAGTGGTGAGATGGGGGCAACAGCAGTGACCGTAACAGCACAAGATTGTGGCAGTAGTAGAAGATGGAGGCAGAGACAGCTGTTGTGTAGCATCAGAATAGTGGCTGAAGCATGTGGCCAGTAGAAACAGGCCTTTTTTCACAATCTTTTAGTGTGGCACCCAGAATGATCTAGTCTGATGCATTAGGTATTGGCGTGTGGAAATCCTGGATGATCCCCTCCTGATTCATCTTTACAAAGGTTAGTCTCTCAATATTTTGTGTTGAAAGGCGAGTTCTCTTTGGGATAACTATGCCCCCTGGCGCACTAAACACCCACTCTGATGCCACACTACTGGCCGGGCAGGAAAGCTTGTCCAGGGAAAACAGCCAGTTGCAGCCACAAATCAGTTCAGGGGATCTTGGATCTGGGGCTGTCCAAGTATGCCACCACTTGCTGGTTCAGGCTATGCCCCATGCCCTGTTGCTGCAGTTGTGAGGTGGTTTCTTCAGGCGGCAGGTGACGAAAAGTGGCTATTAGAGATTCCAAACTTAATCATCCCTCCAGCAGTCATGGCAGTGGGTCAGGAGCACAGAGAGCCCCCCATAAGATCTTCGTGAGGATGGGCGATGGCGCACATAGGCAGTGGCTAATTGTCTACATAGGATGTCTCAATAGTATTTGAGTCTATCCTCCATTTCAGCAGGTGGAAAAAAGGCCCCCATTTTGGACTGGTAGTGGGGGTCTAACACGGTGGAAAGCCAGTAGTCATCCCTCTGCCGAATGGTCATAATATGGCTGTCACTACACAAGAAACTCAGCACTTGCACAAGGGACTTGGAGGGACTCCCTGCCTCCATCTCCACTACATACTGTGATGATGTGTGGGGGTCATCTGCCTGGCCTTCCTTATCGCCCTCCAGCATCTCCTGCTCTACTACTGTCACATGTGCAGATATGCCACCCATTTCTGTATGCATTGCTTGTGTGTGTGAATGTCCTCCTCCTTCGGCACTTCAACCCCCACAGGGCTCAGGTGGCCATAACATGTGGACACCAGGTCTTCTGTCCCCTGGCAAGTCAGATTTATCAGTATCTGCTTCAGGACTTGAAGGAGTGGAATGACATCATGAATCCCGTACTCCTGGCGACTAAGAAATAAATTGGACTTCTCAAAGGGCATGGGCAAATGGTAGGTGTGATGCGTGAGATGCCACTGGCTACCGTCAAAGTTACACAGGGGGAATGATCCTGTCCTCCTGCATCATCAAGAAATCGTTCATGTACTTCCTCTGCTCATATAGTCGGGCAAACATGTGGAGGGTGAAGTTCCAACATTTGGAAACGTTGCATTTGAGGAGATGTTGGGGAACACCATTCTGTCTTTTCAGCTCAAGGAGAGTGTGCTTTGCAGGGTAAAAGTGGCTGAAGGGCACGCACAGTTTCCTGGTCATTTTCAGGAACTGCTTTACAACAAAGTTAAAGACGTGCCCCATGCAGGGCACTTGGGTCAGCCCTCTTTGATGCAGCACCAACAGAATGTTGTTCCTGTTATCGGTGACCATGGTTCCGATCTTTAGTTGGCAAGGAGACATCCAGGATTCGATTTCTTGTTGGACTTGGAGTAGTTCCTCCCTGTTGTAACTCTGTTTGCCCAGGCAGGCCAGGTGCAGAACAGCATGACACCTCTGTGCTGTACATAGGTGGTATGCTGGAAGACCACTCAGAACTGTGCCTACAGTGGAGGCTGAGGACAAGGTCAAGGAGAACTTTGGCGCAGGACTCGCAGCTTAAAAACATGGAGGTGGCATTACCATCACCTGGCCAAGTTTCTGATGTGTCTGGGCAGGAACCACATTTACCCAGTGGGCCATAGAGGACATATATTGTCCTTAACCATAGATACAGCTCCACATGTTGGCGCTGCTATGAACTTTATCAGACACCATCAGGCTCAAGGACTGGCCCACCTTCTGCTCAACATAAATGTGAAGGGCTTGTAAAGCCATTTTGGTGAAGTAATGATGGCATGGGACTCTCCACATTGGCTTGGCACAAGCAATCAGTTCTCTGAAAGGTGCAGAGTCAACCACATGGTAAGGGAGGGACTGTAGCAACTTTGCCAGGACCACACTCAGCTTCTGCACCATTGGATGAGTGCACGCGTACTGCTTTCTTTTTGCAATCACCTCAGTGATTGATTGCTGGTGAAATGAGTGACAAGGAGTAGGAGGAAGAGCACCAGGACCAGTAGATGATGGGAAGGAAACACAGGTTCTTCTCCTGAGGTGGTGGAGCCTTGACTGCTGGAGAAGGTGTGTGTGCTATTGGGAGATGCATCGGTTGCTGCATCAGGCTGTACAACATTAGTGCCACAGTTTTCCCAGGCCACTTTATGGTGACACTGCATGTGTTGACACAGGGCCTTGGTACCAACATTGGAACCTTGCCCACGCTTCACCTTATGCCCACAGATTCTACACACAGCCATATTGACGTCCTCCGATGACTTGATGAAACATTCCCGTACCGGTGAGTATGACATTTTCCCCCCAACACAGGATGCGGACTGTCTGCTGCTGCTGTGAACCTATGCACCGCTAGTTGTTTCCAGAAAGGTAGGCTCCTGAGTAGCAGATGGTCTGCCCCGGGCATGTTTGGCTCCAGACCTCACACTACTGCCACCCTGCTGACTCACGGCCTTTCTAGCACCCTACTGGCGCAGCTGCTGGCTCACACGCAAGCTGCCACCCTCATCCCCTGATGATGATGGTGGTGAAGCCCCCTCTTTACCTTGCTCCCATGTGCAATCAGCTACATCATCATCCACTACTATCTGCATGTCACTGATGTCACCCTCACTAGTCTTAGGGCCGCAAGCCTGACTGCTCGCAACACCTGTGTAACAGTGGCTGCTGTGCGCCACTGTTCTCCTGCTTACCGCCGCGGTCCTGGGCGCCGTGTTCAGTAGTGATCTGCTACCTGTGCTTCTCCATTCACCACTGTAGTTATGGGCTCTGTTTTTGTAGGTACTGTTTGTTCTGAGATCCACTCCACAGTTTTCTTTCAGCCCTGGCCAAAGCATGCTTGCTTCCCTAAATTACTTCTTTAAGGGCCAGCTTGCGTCAATTCCTGTGCTTTATGGGTTAGATCATGTGACCTCGCTGACCATTCCTAGCCCTCCTACATGCATATAAGTGGCTCAGCCCTCTTCCCAGAAGCCTCAGTGTCAAGGTCCTTGTGTCCTGCAAAGGTTGCTGATTTATCTGCTTGTGTTTCTGTGTACCTGACACATAATTTTGTTTATGGACTCCACTACCTGTTAGATCCCGGCCTGATTGCCTTGATCCTGTTACTGACCCAGACTGCCTGACCTGTACCTATGCCACCTGCCCTGACCTATTGCTTGTTTGACTTCACCTCTGCCTCATCCTTCGGTCCTGCACTGTTGCCCCTGGCTATGACTTGGCCTGCTGGCTATGTCTGTACCTCTGGTACCTTGCGCAGGTACCTCCTGGTCCACCTGGACCAGCTGTCTTGTGTGTCAATCCTTTTCAAGAGGTAGCAACCTGGTGTTTCTCTCAAAAAAGCCTATCACCACCACCATGGGTACTGTGAAGAACTAGGGGTTCACTTAGAGAATGCCCTTAGAGGAGGTAGGATGCGCGGCATGGTAGGTTCACACCCGCTGGTTTGTGACAACCCGCTCCCACGTAACTCTCATCGTCGCTACTTGCCCGCCTACTGGAGGAAGCAGTGGATCTCTCCTCCAGATCTGGGCTGGGGAGTAGTTGCTGACTGTCATCAATAAGCTCATACAATACTTCCTGAGCGTAAATAACAGAAAATGAAAGAGGCAGGTTCAGAAAGGTGGGGGCACAGACCTTGTTCCTGGGCCATGCCAACTAAGAATGGTGTCACAGGAACCCACTGACTCCTGGCTGGGGGTGTCTGATGTCAGTTAAGATGATGAGTCTACCAATTAAGGACAGCTGGGTTGCTGGTAAAACACCACCGCTGGATGAAACTGTGTATAAAAGAACGTGAACACTGAAATATGTAGTACCAGGCTGTAATTTCACCCCAGAATCAGTGATAAATGGATTTAGCTATGTATAAAAGAACGTGAACATCCCAAAATCTGTAATATCAGGCAGCAATTTAACCCCAATTACACAATTAATGATTAACAGATTTACTTATGTATAAAAGAATTTAAACCCTTAAAATATGTAGTATCAGGCAGCCATGTTGCCTCAAAATCAAGGGTAAATGGATTTACTTATGTATAAAAGAACGTGAACCCCCCAAAATCTGTACTGTCATGTGGCAATTAAGGATGAATGGATTTACTTATGTATAAAAGAAAGTGAATATCCAAAGTCTGTAGTATCAGGCAGCAATTTCACCCCAATTACACAATTAAGGATTAAACAAGTTACTTATGTATAAAAGAATGTGAACCCCCAAAATCTGTAGAATCAGGCTGCAATTTCAGCCCAGAATCAAGGATGAATGTATTTACTTATGTATAAAAGAAAGTGAATATCCAAAGTCTGTAGTATCAGGCAGCAATTTCACCCCAATTACACAATTAAGGATTAAACGAGTTACTTATGTATAAAAGAATGTGAACCCCCAAAATCTGTAGAATCAGGCTGCAATTTCAGCCCAGAATCAAGGATGAATGGATTTACTTATTAATAAAAGAACGTGAACCCCCCAAAACAGGCTGCAATTTCACCCTAATTACCCAATCAAGGATTAACAGATTTACTTATGTATAAGAGAACGTGAACGCCCCCAAAATCAGTAGTATCAGACCGCAATTTCATCCCAATAACAGAATCAAGTATTACTGGAATTAGTTATCTATAAAAGAATGTGAACAACCTAAAATCAGTAGTATTAGAACGCTTTTTAGCCCCAGTTAGTGCAGTAAGGTGGATCAGAATAGCTTCTCTATTAGTCAAGCTTTACACTATTCAATTGGCTCCTGTTCTCTTCCCTATAGTGTGGATAAAGCCTCCCTATTATATCCCTACACTCTACTATCTATAAGTTGTCCCTGAACTGCTCAAAATTATTTTGTAATATTTTATAAATAAAGTGTTTCCTAATCACTGTCCCTAGTGCCTGTAGCGTCTCTCCTTACACTAAGTTCACTGGAAAATAGTGGAGATTGGGCAGGATGAGGCTATCTGTTGATTGTCTGTGTGCACGGCATTATGGGTGATCCCTCGTTCCCAGGCTTCTTGCTTTTTCTTTTTAACATGTGCAGCAACCATCTTAGAAAAAATCTGATTTGTTAGAACGAAGTATGTATGGTATTAGATTTGTTTAATGATCCATTGTTGGATTTGTTTCTTGATTGCTATGACCCACCTAGGTTTTGCATTCATATCTGTTTTGTTATGTCTTTCTCATCTGTTGTACCATGTTTTGCACTGATCCGTTTGGAATCTGTCTGCGTCCTTATCATAGTAATTGTCCTAGTCTGTATGGAACTCCAGTCTGTACTAATGTCCCAGTACACATTCTGCTATGTCTGCTGTGTCTGTTCAGTGTCTATTATGTCTGAAGTACATTGTAATTCCAGTAGTCTGTTCCTGTAGTCTGTGTCCCCAAGTGCATGTAGTCTGTGTGTCAAGGTCCCTGATCTGTTTGTTTGCCAGTGCTCCATGTCTTGACTGTTGCCTGCATTAGTGTTTGCCTTTGATTTTCATGTGTTCTGGTTCTGTATCATGCCATGTCTGTGTTCCAAATGCTTTTCAGTAGTGTTCCTGACACTAGTTGGTAAGCTGACAAGTACACTGAGACTAACCCTCAGTGAAGTCCACATCACTGTACAGGGGTTAAAGAGTGAATACCAGGTAGGTGTCAGAATAATCCCCTTAAGGTTTAGTCCAACGCCAAAGAGGTTACTTGGCACAGTAGTTCCACAACCATTGTCCGTACGCATGATCCGTAACACTCTCTCTATGGTAACAACTACAACTAGTTCACCCCTCCTGATAGCATTCACCAACATTTCTGATGGCCTCTGTCAGTTGGAAAACTATGAACATTTTAATAATGCACATGTTTTGGAAGACCAAGCAATAATTTTCCGCATTTTTCACTGTTTTATTTCAAGAACAAAAACGTTTTAAGTTTTTTTATATAGCTGGGCTTGCCATCTGTGGGATGAGTTGTATTATTCAAAGGCACTGTTTTAGGTTATGCATAATTTATTGATTAACTTGTATTAATTTTTAGGGGGTGGGGTGTGAAATTAAAAAAGCAATTCCACTATTTTTCAGTACAAATAAGGAGATGACAAATAAGTATAGGGGTTTTTCAATGTTTAGTACTTTTGCATAATAAATACTTAGGGAGAAGTCGTTTTTAATCTCTAAAACAATATAATGAAAAATAGATGTTATAACTCCATATCAGCATGGCTTCATGAGGGATCGGTCATGTCAAACCAATTTAATAAGTTTCTATGAGGAGGTAAGTTCTAGACTGGACCGCGGTGAATCAATGGATGTCGTATATCTGGACTTCTCCAAAGCATTTGACACGGTACCACATAAAAGGTTAGTATATAAAATGAGAATGCTTGGCCTGGGAGAAAATATCTGTATGTGGGTAAGTAACTGGCTCAGTGATAGAAAACAGAGTGTGGTTATTAACGGTACATACTCAGATTGGGTCACTGTCACTAGTGGGGTACCACCGGGGTCAGTATTGGACCCTATTCCCTTCAATATATTTATTAATGATCTTGTAGAAGGCTTGCACAGTAAAATATAAATTTTTGCAGATGACACTAAACTGTATAAAGTAATTAACACAGAAGAGGACAGTACGCTGCTACAGATGGATCTGGATAGACTGGAGGCTTGGGCAGAGAAGTGGCAGATGAGGTTTAACACTGACAAATGTTAGGTTATGCATATGGGAAGGACGAATGCAAGTCACAAGTACATACTGAATGGAATGGAAAAGGACCTAGGAATTTTAGTGAACAGCGAACTAAGCTGTAGAAACCAGTGCCAGACAGCTGCTGCAAAGGCCAATAAGATAATGGGTTGCATCAAAAGAGGCATAGATGCCCGTGATGAGAACATAGTCCTGCCACTTTATAAATCACTAGTCAGACCACACATGGAGTACTGTGTACAGTTCTGGGCTCCTGTGAACAAGGCAGACATAGCAGAGCTGGAGAGGGTTCAGAGGAGGGCAACTTAAGTAATAACTGGAATGGGTGGACTACAGTATCCTGAAAGAGTATCAAAATTAGGGTTATTCACTTTAGAAAAAAGACGACTGAGGGGAGATCTAATAACTATGTATAAATATATCAGGGGTCAGACAGAGATCTCTCCCATGATCTATTTATCCCCAGGACTGTTACTGTGACGAGGGGACATCCTCTGCGTCTGGAGGAAAGAAGGTTTGTTCACAAACAAAGAAGAGGATTCTTTACGGTAAGAGCAGTGAGACTATGGAACTCTCTGCCTGAGGAGGTGGTGATGGTAAGTTCACTAAAAGAGTTCAAGAGGGGCCTGGATGTATTTCTGGAGTGTAATAATATTACAGGTTATAGTTACTAGAGGTGGGTCGTTGATCCAGGGAGTAATTCTGATTGCCTGATTGGAGTCAGGAAGGAATTTTTTCCCCTAAAGTAAGGAACATTGGCTTCTACCTCACAGGGTTTTTTTTTCCTTCCTCTGGATCAACTTGTAGGAAAACAGGCCGAATTAGATGGACAGATGTCTTATTTCGGTCTTATAAACTATGTTACTATATGTTACTATTTGATCCTAATGATTTTAAATTTCACTGGTATGCCACACAAAGGTTTATTTTTAGAAAGAGAATTCGTCCTAAAATTTTACCTGAAGTTTCCAAAAAGTTCTGATTCTAACAACCCAAATTTTGTGTGATAAAAGAGAGAGAGAACTGGAGCACTTTATATTTGGGTTAATTTTATTTGAACTGATTCAAATGGGACAGCCAGTTCAGCTCAATCAGACCCAAATTGAGTTTTAAGACATTTGCTCTTCTCTACTTATTTTATTTAGCTTCTTTTCAATTACAATTGTAGTGCCCTGGAGCAGGGATAATGTGAAGTCTGGACATATGTGGACATTTGCCCTTGTTTCCCTTATGCAAAGTTATATATTTCTTACTTTATCTCTCTTGAAAGGGTTAACTTATACTGTTTATTACTATGTTACTGCATTTTATATGTATGTTGTGATATATAGCCTGTTCATTTGCACTGGATTTGCAAGGCTGTGTGGAAAGGGTTAATGAATATTTAGAGACTAGAAGGGAAAAAAACAGACTTGTTTACCACCAAAACCATACAGACTAACCTTTTCAATGTCTGGTTTTAGCTATGTTGTTATGTCTGAAAAATTGTTTTTGTCTGGAAAAACTGCTGTGCCATTGTAATTGAATATCATTGAAGCTGTAATGTAAGTCTATGAGAGACAGGGGTTGAAACAATGTATCTGTTTGTGTTGAGATTCTCTACTCCAACCCTCCCACTAGACGGTTCCAGTCTAGAAATGGTATATAAGTAAAGTGCCTTGCGAAAGTATTAGGCCCCCTGGAACTTTTCAATCTTTTGCCACATTTCAGGCTTCAAATAAAAATATATAACATTTTAAATTTTTGGTGAAGAATCAACAACAAGTGGGTCACAATTGTGAAGTGGAACGAAATGTATTGGATCATTTAAACTTTTTTTGTAATAATGAAACTGAAAAGTGGGGCGTGCAAAATTATTCGGCCCCCTTGCATTAATACTTTGTTGCGCCACCTTTCGCTGCAATTACAGCTGCAAGTCGCTTGGGGTATGTCTCTATCAGTTTTGCACATCTAGAGTCTGAAATTCTTGCCCTTTCTTCCTTGCAAAACAGCTAGAGCTCTTTGAGGTTGGATGGAGAGCGTTTGTGAACAGAAATTTTCAGCTCTTTCCACATATTCTCAATTGGAATCAGGTCTGGACTTTGACTTGGCCATTCTAAGACCTGAATACGTTTATTTTTGAACCATTCCATTGTAGATTTTGCTTTATGTTTGGGATCATTGTCTTGTTGGAAGTTAAATCTCCGTCCTAGTCTCAGGTCTTTTGCAGACTCCAACAGGTTTTCATCCAGAATGGTCCTGTATTTGGCTCCATCCATCTTCCCATCAATTTTAATCATCTTCCCTGTCCCTGCTGATGAAAAGCAGGCACAAACCATGATGTTGCCACCACCATGTTTGACAGTGGGGATGATGTGTTCAGGGTGATGAGCTGTGTTGCTTTTACGCCAAACATATCATTTTGCATTGTTTCCAAAATGTTGGATTTAGGTTTCATCTGACCAGAGCACCTTCTTCCACATGTTTGGTGTGTCTCCCAGGAGGCTTGTGGCCAACTGTAAACAATACTTTTTATGATATCTTTGATAAATGGCTTTCCTCTTCCCACTCTTCCATAAAGGCCAGATTTGTGAAGTGTTCGACTGATTGTTGTCCTATGGACAGACTCTCCCACCTCAGCTGTAGATCTCTGCAGTTCATCCAGAGTGATCATGGGCCTCTTGGCTGCATCTCTGTTCAGTCTTCTTCTTGTTTGAGATGAAAGTTTAGAGGGATGGCCGGGTCTTGGTAGATTTGCAGTGGTCTGATACAATTTCCATTTCAATATGATCGCTTGCACAGTGCTCCTTGGGATGTTTAAAGCTTGGGAAATCTTTTGGTATCCAAATCCGGCTTTAAACTTCTCCACAACAGTATCACAGACCTGCCTGGTGTGTTCCTTGGTCTTCATGATGCTCTCTGTGCGTTAAACAGAACCCTGAGACTATCACAGAGCAGGTGCATTTATACGGAGACTTGATTACACACAGGTGGATTCTATTTATCTTCATCAGTCATTTAGGACAACATTGGATCATTCAGAGATCCTCAATGAACTTCTGGAGTGAGTTTTCTGAACTGAAAGTAAATGGGCCGAATAATTTTGCACGCCCCACTTTTCAGTTTTATTATTACAAAAAAAGTTTAAACGATCCAATAAATTTCGTTCCACTTCACAATTGTGACCCACTTGTTGTTGATTCTTCACCAAAAATTTAAAATGTTATATCTTTTAGTTTGAAGCCTGAAATGTGGCAAAAGGTTGAAAAGTTCCAGGGGTCCAAATACTTTCGCAAGGCATTGTATATAAGGAGAGCAGACAGAGTTTCTAGTGTTCTGCAGTTAGGGACCGTGTTCGGAGTGGAAGACTCATGCCAGCCTGCATGAGTGGTCAGAAGAAGATGCTGAGATGGGGACTCTAAGCCACAGACCATGGGTCACTAGCCCTGTGACCAAGGAGTCACCCAGACTACTGAGCCACAGACTGTGGGCCTCCAGTCTTTGGCCAGGGTACCAGCCTTCTGAGAGAGAGAGGGACAGCTGACTCAGGCCTTTCCTCAGCATCTTCTGCCAGGGAGGAGACTGGAGAAGCCAACCCTATGCCTAGCCTGTATTGTTTTGTACATGAATTTCTCCAGTAAAAACGCACACTGATTAACTGCACACCCAGACTCTCTGGACTTTTCCCCTTTGGGGTGCACAACGCCTTACCATCTCTTAAGTAGAGCAGCAACCCGTGGTGATACCTCAACAACCGGGGGTCCCAGTGTAGCGTTCGGGCCACCCCAAACCTGACCACTGCACATTTATGTCTTATAATCTCATGTGATGATTCAGTAAACTACATTTCATGTGTAAGAACAAAACAAAGAGGATGTGTAAAGTAAACATCTCTCATTTTCCCATTTCATACTATGGTTCAAGTAATGTTAAATAGTACTGTATATGACAAAATGCAGCATTTATGCTAAATATTTGTGCTGAGTGAATTGAAGCATCTGAAGTGGAATTCAATCTGAAGTTTAGGAAAAATTAGATTTACACTGAATTTACTGGCGCTTCATGGTAACATATCGATTTTTTCCTAAAATGGCAGCTACATGTGGAACAGAGAGATCACCCATAATGCCATGCAGACAGGCAATCGGCAGCTAGCCAGCCCCTATGATGCCACAGCCCTTTAAAAGCCTCATCTTGTTTGGCGAGAAGCCTCATTTCACTGTGAGCTGAGCATCAGGAGTGACTTGACAATCGCTAGGGAGAGTGATTAAGAAAGCCTTTAATTGTAAAATACAGTATATTCAATAGGGAGAGTGCGGGGACAGTGTAGGAAGATCATAGGGAGACTTTTTACACACTATAGGGAGAGCATAGGAAAAGTGTAGTGACTAATTGAACAATGTCCCCTTTGGTTAATAGATAAGCAATTCTATTACACATTGATTCTCTAATTGGGTTGAAGAAGAGGTCTAACACTACTGCTATTGGGGTGTCTACAATGTTTCATAGATAAGTCATTCTATAACGCCTTGAATCTCTCATAGAGGTGAAAAAGTGGTCTATTTTTACAGTTATTTGGGTTTCCACCTTGTTTTATAGATAAGTAATTCCATTAGGCCTTGAATCTCAAATTGGGGTGAAAAAGTGATCCAATACTACTGCTATTGGGGTTTCCACCTTATTTTATAAATAAGTAATTCCATTAGGCCTTGAATCTAAAATTGGGTTGAAAAGGCGGTCCAATACTACTGTTATTGGGTTGTCCACATTGTTTTATAGATATGTCACTCTATAACGCCTTGATTCTCTAATAGGGTTGAAAAAGTAGTCTATTTTTACAGTTATTTGAGTTCCCACCTTGTTTTATAGATAGGTAATTCTACAATGCCTGGGGTGAAAAAGCAGTCTAATACTACTGCTATTTTAAACTTACAGTTACTGTTACGGTACAATATATCTGACAGAAATGTGCCAGGGCCTTCCAAGGGAACGGTCAGTGGCAAAAGTGCTTCTAGAGCCAACAGAAGTAGCAGCAGAAGAAGGGGTTGTAGAAGCAGTTGCAGCAACAGGCCAGAGCTGCCAGTATCATCCAGTGGTCATGTCTTGACCAGCAACCCAGATGCCTTTGAATGGCTGACTTGGTCTTCAACATCAGCTCAACTGACATCAGACACCCCCAGCCAGGAGTTGGTAGGTTCCTCTGACACAATACTTAGTTACACTGGAAAATGGCTGGACTGGAGTTATTGAGCTGGTTATTGATAGTGGGAGGCGCAGTACACAACGAGACGTAGATATCAAAGTAAATCAAGTTTTATTTTTGGTTCTAGATGCATTTCAGGGGAAGGAAGGACCCCTTTACTAAGTCTGTAACTGGAGTAGGATGCCAGAGGATGAGCTGCTGGGGAGCGGGATCTGGCTGTGCTGCAGAAGCATGTGCAGCATCCAATATCGTAAGTACTCTTCCAATGTTATATTTCACCCTACTGGTGGTTTGGCTCCATCCCCAAGGGTTCCTGATAGTTCCAGCTGCACTGACCATTATTGTTCTCTCCACTGTCACTGGTGTTATGCCCAGGATAGCACAACTGAGACAGGTAAGCAGACTCCACCCCTCTATGAGAGTCCTCAAATCTTGACTTATTTACCCTCTGAGCGCCCTCTTTTTTGCCACACATTACCACACTTAGTTGGCATGGCCCATGAACAAGCTCTATGCCCCCACATTTCCTAAACCGGTCTCTTTCTTTTTCTGCTCCTTCCGCTCGGTAAGTAGCGTATTGTATGCTGCTGACTCTGCTTTGCTTTTCAGCGAGGACGAGTTTATTGAGGACAGTCAGCAGCTACTGCCCAGATTTGGAGGAGAGATCTGCTGGTTCCTCCTGTAGATAGCCAAGTAGCAACGATGACAGTCACGTGGGAGCAGGTGTTGCAAGCGGTCAGTGAAGCAGCCATGAAACTGATGAGGATCACATCAGTGATGTGTAGACTGTAGTGGATGATGATGTAGCTGATTGCACGTGGCAGCTGGGTAAAGAGGGGGCTTCATCATCACCATCAAGGGGTTAGAGTGGTAGAGTGGTAGCGTGGCAGCAGGGTTACAGTGTGCAGTTTAGCCAGCAGTGTGTCAGCAGGGTCTTGAGCCAGCGAGGTGGAGGCAGTGTGAGATCTGGAGCCAAACAAACCTAACCGGTGTAGACCGTCTGCTACTCAGGAGCCTACCTGCCTGGAAACAACTAGTGGGGCATGGCTTCATAGAGGCAGTGGCAGTCAGTCAGCACGGAATGGTAGGGGTGAAATTCCCTACTCCCGGTTTGTCGGAGGACATCAACAAGACCGTACATAGAACCTGTGGGAAGAAGGTGAAGCGTATCCAGGGTGCCAATGTTGGTGCCAAAGTGGCCTGGTAAAACCGTGGCACTAATGTTGTGGTACAGCCTGAGGCATCTCCTAGTGGCCCACACCCCTTTTCCAGCAGTCAAAACTCCACCACCTCAGCAGTAGGAAGCTGTGTTTCCTTCCCATCATCTACTGCTCCTGATGCTCCTCCTTGTCATTCATTTCACCAGCAATCGATCATTAAGGAAATCTCCAAATGACAACAGTATGCGTGCACTCATCCAACGGCACAGAAGCTGAACATGCTCCTGGCCAAGTTAATGGTACTGCAGTCCCTCCCTTTCCATATGGTTGACTCTGCACCTTTCAGAGAACTGAACTGCTGTTGCCACCCTCACCATTTTCTGACTGGGACATTATGTTTACTCTTCATGCTGTTGCTGACACGCCATTTAATTGGCCGTCCTCCTGATATGTCAGAAGTAAGCTCGAAAATGAAAGCCACAACGGATCCTGTCTTTGGATCATCTATTTGGCCTCTATTCCGTGGTCAGTGTTTTGCATCAGGATTTGCTCAAGATTTGGAAGCCAAAAGCAGGAGTTGGTCCAAAACACCAAAAACGTGCAAATATTTCCTTCACATGTCACATTTCTGTTTTGGACCCATTCCTATTTCTGCCCTACTTATACTGATCAACTACTGACTCAGATAAAGTATCATGAAAAGATCTGCACCAGTTCTGTGTTTTGGACCTGTAACTGACCAAATAAGGGAATTGCGAACTGAGCCTAATAGTGACACATGCTAATGCGTACTTCCATATACTGTATGTGACCTGCCTGTCATACTGACGCACATGTTGCATGTTGCTGCAATGCACTGTGATATATGTAGTGCCCTGGAGCAGGGGTACTTTGAAGTCTGGACATTTGTGAACATTTCACAATAACTAATGGTTGGGCTCACACTGTTGAAATGGAAATCAAGGGTGCTACATCCACTGGATCACCCAAAATCCAGAAAAGAGAATAAAAATACAGAAACACACAATTGGGTGTGCACACCTTACTGGAATAAAGAGGTATAAATATGTAAAAAGTTTAAGTTTTAATAATAAAATTAGTACCTATAACAAAAATAGCAATAAAAATATTATATATCAATCACAGTAGTAGTAAATAGAACTGATATCGAGGGTATCAGTTCAATATATTTTTAGATATATTATCATGATTTAATGAAAATGCATAGGAATGTACAAGAAACGCATAGAAAACGCAATAAAAACGCATCGAGGGATGCTATATACAGACAGCCATTATGGATGATCTTAAAATATTATATATCAATTACAGTAGTAGTAAATAGAACTGATATCGAGGGTATCAGTCCAATATATTTTTAGATATATTATCATGATTTAATGAAAATGCATAGGAATGTACAAGAAACGCATAGAAAACGCAATAAAAACGCATCGAGGGATGCTATATACAGACAGCCATTATGGATGATCTTTTAAACATTATCTTTGGTGGATAATCCACTCCATGCTTTACTGAAGACCTTTGCACCCTATATAAAGGTGGGATATGGAATCATTTTCAAACAGTCACTGAAGAAGGAGCAGGAGCTCCGAAACGCGTATGACGTACAAAGGCCATATTATACCTATATAATATTTGGGGTCCGGACCCTTTTATGTTGGCCTTGGTCTGTGGACTTTTGACACCAATATCCTACATAACAGCAAGGTCGGCACTTGGAAATCCATTGAAGGTATTTATTCCAAGCTGTCTTACCCTTACAGAACAGCTGTTCCGAGCGATTCATCGTATCACTGTTTGGAGCTGACGGAGTTGACTGCTCTGATCGAAATCACGCGATACCAGCGAATATCCGTAGACCACATTACTCCCTGGAGACACGCGCACTGCAAACTACAGCCGCGGACTCGGGAGATTAATCGGAGCAGCATCGCTATGAACCGTAATGGTGGGGTAAGAGACTAAAACATCTTTGAGTACCCCTGTTTGAATATCCCTGTTGGGAACAGGATACAAAATATATCTTATGAGGAGTGCACCCTTTGTACTGCCGCACATGTACATCTTGTGAGGAGCGCACTACTTATACTACTGCACATGTGAACAAACACTTATGATGCCAACTGCTGCATGACGGTATATATGCATCCCATATGCATTTGATACGTGCTATTTGATATTTTCTATGTGGACATATTATGGTATAAAGATCCTATGAGGAAGAGTATATCAGTTCTATTTACTACTACTGTGATTGATATATAATATTTTTATTGCTATTTTTGTTATAGGTACTAATTTTATTATTAAAACTTAAACTTTTTGCATATTTATACCTCTTTATTCCAGTAAGGTGTGCACACCCAATTGTGTGTTTCTGTATTTCTGAACATTTGCCTATTTTCCATATGCAAATTCATCAACTATTTGTTTTATTTCACTTTGAAGGGTTAAATTGTATTGTCTTCTATTGTTTAATATGATAGAACTGCATTTTATATGTATGCTGTGATATATATCCTGTTCATTTGCACTGTATATTCTGTGGAAAGGGTTAATGAATATTGAGAGACTTTTGGGACTTTCCACAGCTGTCATAGGGTTTAAAGAAAAGCATGTTTTGGAGGGAAAAGTCAGACTTGTTTACTACCAAAACCAGACAGACTGACTTGTCATTTTGAATGTCTGGTTTTAGCTATGTTTTTATGTCTGAAAACTTGTTTTTGTCTGGAAAAACTGCTGTTCATTGCCATTGAGTATCATTGAAGCTCTAATGTAAGTTTATGACAGATGGGAGAGGTAACTTTGTAATTGTTTGTGCTGAGTTTCTTCACTCCACCCCTCCCACTAGAAGGTTCCAGTCTAGCTAGAAATGATATATAAAGAGAGCAGTCAGTGACTACTAAGTCACCAGAAGAAGACGCTGAGACGGAGTTACTCTGCCACAGACCCTGGATCACCAGCCTTTGACCAGGGTACCAGCCTTCTGAAAGAGAGGGACATTTAACTCAGGCCTTTCCTGGGCATCAAACCCTTATTCTGCCAAGGAGGAGACTGAAGAAGCCAGCTCTATGCCTAGCCTGTATTGTTTTGCATCTGAATTCCTCCAGTAAAGAAGCACATTGGTTTACTGCAGACCCTGACACTCTGGACTTATTTCCCATTGGGGTGCACCACATCTGTCACGAGTGGGCTTGCGCCTGGAATCAGACGCTCTGCGCGGCTTTCTAAGTGACATGTTTGACAGGCTCCCCTGTGGTTTGGGTGCTGTTCTCCACACCCCTTCCCCTCAGCTGTTGCCGCTTGGCAATTAGCTTTCTGCTATTTACCTCTTCCTCTCCCAGTATCCCTTGCGGGTTATATCTTCTACATCCCTGATTGAGAGTGGTGTGGATCTCGGCTGAGATCCAGTTGCTGAGTTCTACTTAAAGTTAAGTGTTTTCCCTTCCTTTGGTTATTCCCGTTTTGAGTCTCTTGTTCCTCCTTGCTTGGAGGAACGGGTTACTCTCTTGTGTCACTAGACTGCAGGGTGATCTAGGGTTTATCAAGATTAGGTTCCTGCGTATGGGCTTTCCTACCACCCGGGTTAGCTCATACTGGTAGCCAGCTAGGGCCTAGTCTTAGGGTCCCCTGCAGGAGGTGACCAGTTCCCTGGTTTTGTCTGTTCCCATCCTTCTTACGCTCGGTGTGGCCTTTCCCCCCACACCAGAGCGTGACATTATAACCCGCCAACAAACAAAAATTTATGTCATTTTTGTGCTGACATGGATGCTATTGCTGCACTGGCTGAACGGCTGCAGGGACTCTGCTTGGAGGTGGCGGACATCCGCAACCAGATTCAGAGACCACCGGCTGGTGGTTCTGGGGGTGCTGAGTGTCAGGCCTGTTTGGAGCCTAAGGTCCCCCTCCCGGATAGATTTTCTGGGGAATGTGATAATTTTGTTCTATTTAGGGAGGCGTGCAAATTGTATTTCAGACTGCGGCCACGTTCTTCTGGTAATGAGGAACAGAAGGTTGGTGTGGTCATCTCGCTGCTTAAAGGGGATGCGCAGTCATGGGCCTTTTCTCTGCCGACCGGATCGCAGTCTCTCCGGTCAGTAGATGAATTTTTCAAGGCTTTAGGGATTATCTATGATGACCCGGATCGTATCTCCCTGGCTGAGACCCAGATACGTGACCTTTGTCAGGGTAAGCGGCCGGTTGAGACTTATTGCTCTGAGTTTCGGAGGTGGGCGACCAATACTGAATGGAACGATCCGGCTTTACGTAGCCAATTCTGTCAGGGTTTGTCTGAAAGGCTGAAGGACGCTTTGGCCTTTCAGGAAACTCCTGTGTCTTTGGAGGCCGCTATGTCTCTGGCTGTACGCATGGATAGGCGCCTGAGAGAGCGATCTAGGGGCCCCCGCTCTCAGGACATACTATCACATAGTGTACCGGCTTCTTATGACACTTTGGGTGAATATTCCCCTAGGTTGATGTCTGGGGATGAACCTATGCAATTAGGGGGAGCCACTCCTGTAGCCACCCGCAATCATCTTGGTAATAAAAAGGGTGTGTGTTTTTTCTGTGGTCAGAAAGGACACTTTATCAATGTATGTCCATGCTTTCTATCTCTAAAAGAGAGAAAAGAAAAGGGGGCGTTGAATTCTCATCTCACTCTTGGTGGAGTGGGTAGGGAGACTGAAAATGTGCATTTGTCTTCATCCTGCAGTACCCGTTTTCTCCTGACTGCCGAGGTGGCGCTAGAGTCTAAGGTTGTGAAAATTGAGGTGTTTATTGACAGCGGGGCAGGGGTGAACTTGATTGATGCTCAGTTTGTCCGTATGCATGGATTGTCACCAAGTTCTTTGGATAAGAGGATTTCTGTGTTTGCCATTGATTCTGCACCTCTCTCTCAGAAGTGTTTGTCTCAGATGGTGCATGATATCAAATTAAGAGTGGGTGAATTTCATCAGGAGCTTATTTCATGTTTTGTGTTGGAAGGTCTTCCTGCTCCTGTGGTTCTAGGTTTACCGTGGTTAAGCAAACATAATCCGTCCATTGACTGGCATACTAGACAAATTGTGGATTGGGGCGATTATTGTGTTGACAATTGCCTTAATACATCTTTTTCTGCTTTAACCACTAAGACTCTTCCTTCTTTTATATCGGATTTCTCTGATGTATTTTCTGAGGGTGGATGTCAGGATTTACCTCCTCACCGGGAATACGATTGTCCTATCAATCTTATCCCTGGAACAAAATTGCCTAAATCTCGGCTGTATAACCTTTCTGGACCTGAGAGAACGGCCATGAAGGAATATATTGCTGAGAGTTTGGCCAAAGGACATATTAGGCCTTCCAAATCTCCTGTGGCAGCAGGGTTCTTTTTTGTTAAAAAAAAGGACGGATCCCTTAGGCCATGTCTGGATTTCCGTGAACTCAATAGGATTACTGTCCGTGATCCGTACCCCCTTCCTTTGATTCCTGACTTGTTTAACCAGATTGTGGATGCCAAGGTGTTCTCCAAGTTGGACTTAAGGGGGGCATATAATCTGGTCAGGATCAAGGAAGGGGATGAATGGAAGACGGCCTTTAACACTCCTGAGGGCCACTTTGAGAACCTGGTCATGCCTTTTGGGTTGACCAATGCTCCTGCTGTCTTCCAGCATTTTGTTAATGACATTTTTCATCATCTTGTGGGGAGGTTTGTAGTCGTGTATTTGGATGACATACTAATCTATTCTCCAGATATTGTGACACATCAGGATCACGTGAGGCAGGTGTTACAGATCTTAAGAGATAATAAGTTGTATGCAAAATTAGAGAAATGTGCTTTTGCGGTACATGAGGTGCAATTCTTAGGATACCTGCTTTCATCTTCAGGTTTTCGTATGGATCCAGAGAAAGTCGGTGCTGTTCTGAACTGGGACCGACCTGAAAATCTGAAGGCTCTTATGCGATTTTTGGGGTTCACCAACTATTACCGAAAATTTATTAAGAATTATTCGACTATAGTTAAACCCTTAACTGACATGACTAAGAAGGGGACGGATGTCTCAGTGTGGTCTGAGGCAGCATTGCAAGCCTTCTCTGCTGTAAAGGAGTGCTTTTCCTCTGCCCCTATATTGGTGCAGCCAGATGTGTCACAACCTTTCATTGTGGAGGTTGACGCATCCGATGTGGGGGTAGGAGCTGTGTTATCACAGGGCCCGTCACCTGGTAAATGGCGCCCATGTGCTTTTTTTTCGAAAAAACTCTCTGCGGCGGAGAGAAATTATGATGTGGGTAACAGAGAGTTACTGGCCATTAAGTTGGCTTTTGAGGAATGGCGTCATTGGTTGGAAGGGGCGATTCATCCAATCACGGTATTCACTGATCACAAAAATCTGGCTTACCTGGAGTCGGCTAGACGACTTAATCCGAGGCAGGCCAGATGGTCTTTGTTCTTCACCAGATTCAATTTCATTGTCACATACCGTCCTGGGGTTAAGAATGTGAAGGCGGATGCCTTGTCACGTAGTTTTCCCGGAGGTGGTGATTTTGAAGATCCTAGCCCTATACTGTCTGAAGGAGTGGTGATATCCGCTCTTTACCCTGATCTTGAGGCTAAAGTCCTTGAGGCCCAGGGAGATGCGCCGGAGTCTTGCCCTTCCGGGAAGTTGTTTGTTCCTTCTGATTTGCGTTGTAAGGTGTTTGAGGAGCATCATTCTTCGGTGCTTGCGGGACACCCTGGGAGTAAATCCACTGTCGACCTCATCTCTCGTAGATTCTGGTGGCCAGGTCTGCGTAAGTGTGTTGAGGAATATGTGTCAGCCTGTAGTGTCTGCGCACGCTCTAAGGTGACACATACTCGTCCCTCTGGACCCCTACTTCCATTACCCATCCCGTCCAGACCATGGACTCACCTATCCATGGACTTCATCACTGATCTGCCTGAGTCGTCTGGTAAGACAGTTATTCTGGTGGTTGTAGATCGTTTTAGTAAAATGGCGCACTTTATTGCATTACCCGGACTCCCCAATGCTAAAACTCTTGCACAAGTGTTTGTTGACAACATTGTGAAACTTCATGGCATTCCCACTGACGTGGTCTCTGATCGTGGGACTCAGTTTGTGTCCAGATTCTGGAGGGCGTTCTGTACCCGGCTCGGGGTACAACTGTCTTTCTCCTCTGCCTTTCATCCCCAGACGAATGGACAGACTGAGCGTACCAATCAGAATCTGGAGACTTATTTGAGATGCTTTGTCTCTGAGAACCAGGAAGAGTGGTCCTCGTTTTTGTCTCTGGCTGAGTTTGCCATAAATAATCGCAGACAGGACTCCACTGGTAAGTCACCATTTTTTGGTGCATATGGCTTTCACCCGCAGTTTGGCACATTTTCTGGTTCTGATACTTCTGGTATTCCTGAGGAAGAACGTTTTTCGTCATCATTGTCTTCCATATGGCGAAAAATTCAAAATAACTTGATAAATATGGGTAACAAGTACAAACGTGTGGCTGACAGGAGACGCATGAATGGTCCGGACCTAAATGTGGGTGATTCTGTGTGGCTGTCTACTAGGAACATTAAGTTGAAAGTTCCTTCTTGGAAGCTGGGTCCAAGATTTATTGGCCCATATAAAATCACGGCCATTATTAATCCTGTAGCATTTCGTCTTGAACTTCCTCAGGCCCTGAAAATACATAATGTGTTTCACAGATCTTTGTTGAAGAGGTATGTTGAACCTCTGGAGCCATCTCCCTTGCCACCCGTGCCTGTCTTGGTGGATGGTAATTTGGAATTTCAGATTGTCAAGATCATTGATTCTCGAGTTCTTCGTGGTACCCTTCAATATCTGGTTCATTGGAAGGGTTATGGTCCTGAGGAGAGGTCATGGGTACCGGCATCTGACGTGAATGCCGGTCGTTTGATAAAAGCCTTTCACAGGTGTCACCCTGATAAAGTTGGTCCTGGGTGCCCGGTGGTCACCCGTAAAAGGGGGGGTAATGTCACGAGTGGGCTTGCGCCTGGAATCAGACGCTCTGCGCGGCTTTCTAAGTGACATGTTTGACAGGCTCCCCTGTGGTTTGGGTGCTGTTCTCCACACCCCTTCCCCTCAGCTGTTGCCGCTTGGCAATTAGCTTTCTGCTATTTACCTCTTCCTCTCCCAGTATCCCTTGCGGGTTATATCTTCTACATCCCTGATTGAGAGTGGTGTGGATCTCGGCTGAGATCCAGTTGCTGAGTTCTACTTAAAGTTAAGTGTTTTCCCTTCCTTTGGTTATTCCCGTTTTGAGTCTCTTGTTCCTCCTTGCTTGGAGGAACGGGTTACTCTCTTGTGTCACTAGACTGCAGGGTGATCTAGGGTTTATCAAGATTAGGTTCCTGCGTATGGGCTTTCCTACCACCCGGGTTAGCTCATACTGGTAGCCAGCTAGGGCCTAGTCTTAGGGTCCCCTGCAGGAGGTGACCAGTTCCCTGGTTTTGTCTGTTCCCATCCTTCTTACGCTCGGTGTGGCCTTTCCCCCCACACCAGAGCGTGACAACATCTTACCATCCCTTCTGGAGAGCAGCCACACGTGGTAACAGCCACACAGGGGGTGCAGTGTAGAGTTGGGGCCACCCCAAACCTTGCCACTGCATGTACACCGACACACTCTCCCTGCAGGCCAGGACATTCGGTGAAGCATCTCTAGCTCATCTCTAATAAATATACATACAATCTTTTAAAGTCTTAGTGATGTGTTCATGAGATTTGTTGCAAACTTCCTCAGAGTGTACATGACATGGATTCTCTAAGCTTTCCAGTTGTGCTGGTGATACAAGTGTCTACTGACATTTATTTGGTTAATGACGGTAATGTTATAGGGGCAGCGGTGATCATTTGAAGCTGTGTGTTTACCAAATGCCTATAACAGTAAAAAAAAAAAAAATCACACTGGATAATAAGATCTAAGCCATGAAGTATGAGTTTTAGGAAATGATGAATGAGAAACATGGCTAACACAACAAATAATATGGAAAATACAACATTCCACAATGTAACCAATAATAATCAGTATTACTGAACTACAGTATTTATTTCTTAATAAAGTAGTTATGATAGAGGTCAGCAAGAAACTAAGTGCCAAAGAGTGTACATTACACCATTACCCAAAATGAATGACTCTGTAAAGAATGACACTTAAAGAATCTTCACACAAGACAACAGAGCTGACTTACCTCCTAATGTCATGCCAGCCTCATAACATTTCCGCAAGCGACATGATGGACAGTTTTTCCTCCGGAATTTGTCAATTGTGCAGTCATTACGACTAGCACAAAGATACTTCTGCTTTCCTAAATGTGGAAAGAAAGACATGATGATGACAAAAGTCAGACAACTAATAAAGTTGATGTTTATCAACTTTATGAATATGCTTTATGATATGTAAAAAAAAAAACTGCTTATTTTTATTTTTTTAACAAACAAAACAGACAACTAATCCGGGAATTTATCAGAACCCTGTACTCCAAAATATTGAATTCAAAGAGTCACAAAATAGGGTTTTGCAACTTTTTGAGATTATTTTTGCATTTTTAAACCAATACAGTTTTGAAAAGTGAATGGGCAAATGGATTTGGTAAGTCTGTTGAGCTGATTTAGGCAAGATTTATCATCTGTGACTTGTTAAAAATTGTAATAATCTTACCTCAGTAAAGGGGTGACATAGAAAGAAGAGTAATATTTGAATGTAGAACTGCTAAGAAAGCCATATACATTAGGCTACTTTCACACTTGCGTTGTGGTTTTCCTGTATTGAGATCCGGCAGAGGATCTCAATACCGGAAAAAAATGGTTCCGTTTTGTCCCCATGCATTCTGAATGGAAAGAGATGCATCAGGATATCTTCCGTCCAGCAGCTTTCAGTTTTGTGACCGGAAACAAAACCGCAGCAAGCTGTAATTTTGTGTCCGGTCATAAAAACGGAAAAAAACGGATCCGGCACTGAAACCAATGTAATTCAATGGTGACGGATCCGTTTTTTTAGGAGACTAAAACACCGGATCCATCACCCATTGACTTTCAATGTATTTAGTGCCTGATCCGTTTTTCTCCAGTTTTGATTTCACACAACCACATCCTAACGGAACGGATTCATCCTGATGTGCAAAATCAAAACGGATCAGTTTAATTCCGGTATTGAGATCCTCTGCCAGTACTGTACAGTGTCCTATAACTTCATCATCTCATCTGTAAGGCAAATAAAATTGAAACTTAATTTGCGAATAACATGTGGGACCACCCAAAACCCTGCACAAATGTTGCAAGGTAGAGAGCATGGACACGTGCAACCTTTCATGTAGTCTTAATACTCGTATTTGCAAACCATACCTTTATGTGTTAGTCACCTTTCCATCAGAACATTTTGCCATGTAGGCACAATATAATATGATGGCCATTTAATCAATGTATTGCTTTCTGTTTGTTTTGGGTTAACTATTGTTTTAAAAACACTTTAAAAAGTTTTAACATTTTTCAACTAAATCTGAACAGCCAAAAAAAAGAAAAAAACACATTTTTGTCACCTACTATTTCATGCAGTAAACTCCAGCTATGTATAATTGTACCTTCATAGTGACAGCTCACTAACATGTACACAGCTAACCAATCCTCTGAAGAGATCCAGAAAAATACAATCAGGGAGAGGAGCATGGCCAAGCATTTAGGCAATTTTATTCTGGCAACTGGTCTGAGTCTCTGCCTCAGGACTTTCACAGACAAAAAAATGCTGACATACCTCTATGACAAAGTTTATAGGGAGATTTATCAAAACTGGAGTAAAGGAAACCTGGTTTAGTTGCCCATAGCAACCAGATTCCACCTTTCATTTTTCAAAGCTTTGGAAAATGAAAGATGGCATCTAAGCCAGTTTTCCCTTACACCAGTTTTGATAAAACTCCCCCTATATTTTCATATGCAATCACACATTTTAAAATTTAGTTTAATGTTTTGTAATTTTTCCAAATATTTATTCAAAGCAATATAACAAACATATTTGCTTTGTTAACATTTAAGCAGCAGGAAGTAGGGTCGGCATTGCTAATTACACCCATAATATGAAAAAAGATACTGAAAGCAGAAGAAAAAACACAATCACAGGTACACTGACATGAGATAGTGCTCAACATAATCAATTGTTACTTGCTAATATATGTTAAGTGTATCAAAAACCTATTCTATTCCATCTATTCTGTGTGGGATCACTCTAACACCAAACAAAATAGCACACAGTATATATAAATAACACATCTTTATTTAAACATAATCAATAAAAGAATCACAATGATAATATATTAAAATTCACAGTCCTGAGTAGAACCCAATAACATCAAATGGCCCTCGGTACCTAAATCACAGTCTGGTGTTTCGAAACTAAATTCATTGGTGGAAGTGAGCCCCCACTGTTGGTCTTAAAGGGAACCTGTCATTTCCGAAACACCCCTTGAACTAGAGTAAGTGGTGTATAGTGTAAGTGACTTCATACTCACTTCCATTCTGATGTTGTGCTCCCACAAACCAGCAGTAAAATGCACTCACTGGACTCCAGTGCTCACTCACATAATGGAGAGGACTCAAAGAAGAGTCCTGTCAATGCATTTTACTGCTGGTTTGCGGGAGCACAGCGTCAGAATGGAAGTGAGTATGAAGATAAAACTTACATATTCGGATTCAGCATTACTTACACTATACAGCGCTTACTCTAGTTCAAGGGGTGTTTCGGAGATGACAGGTTCCCTTTAAAAATAATACTGAAATCAGTATCCATTATTGCGGCCAAGTGGCATCACACAAAACACTGCAGGGAGAATCACCTAACATATTACATTGCCCATAACCACCATGCATGTAAAATAATAACATTATAAAAGACCAAAGGATGACCAGAAGGCCAGAGTAGAGCTGGAAGAAGCTCTGGGCGAAACATATGTTGGCGTGACGATACTGTGGCCTTCTGAAGCTCAAATAAAGCAAGATATAATACATTTTGTTTGGGCTGCCACTAGAGATGAGCGAGCACTAAAATGCTTGGGTGCTCGTTATTCGAATCGAATTTTTCCCGATGCTCGGGTGCTCGTTTCGAATAACAAACCCCATTGAAGTCAATGGGAGACTCGAGCATTTTTTGCAGGGGACCGGGGCTCTGCCTAGGGAAGGCTGGGTGAAAACCTGGAAACCTCAGAAAATGATGGAAACACCACGGAAATGGACAGGAAACAGCAGGGGCAGCATGCATGGATGCCTCTGAGGCTGCCTAATTGTACCATTATGCCAAATTCTGGGCAACAGCCTGGTGGTGACCCTCAAGGCAATTGTGCTCACCCAGACCAAGATGGGCAAGGCACATGTGCTGGCACATGTTAGGAAAGCACCCAACTAGGTGCAACGAAAGTCCATCACCGCCTGCAGGTGACACCACTGCTCATGCTGTCACTGCTGTGCTATCCCCCGCCCCACGACGCAGGCATAAGCCTGACACAGCATGGTGACAGCGTAGTGACACCAACAAGTGACCAAGTTAGATTGAGGTAACAGGTGAACCACCCAAAAATGTAGCCTGACACAGCATGGCGGTGACACCACCAATGCCTTGGTCAGACTGAGATTGCAGTCAAATGTCTGTAGGCGAGCCTCCCAAAAATTTGTTTTGGAGTGTCCGAAATTGACCCTCCTAAAAAATTGTTTTGGAGTGTCTGTAGTTGACCCTCCTGTAAAATATTTTTTTTGTTTTTCCTGTTATTAGTTTATGTACAACCCATGGCTGGCATCAGGGGCGTAGCTAGAACTGACTGGGCCCCACAGCAAAATTTTGTATGGTGCCCCCCCCTTCATGACTATGACCTGGCATCCTATATGTGCATATGTAAGGGAGAGTTCACAGGGCAGGGGGCACACACAGTGCAGCATGGGGGGCACAGTACAAGGCAGGGGCATAGGACAGCATAGCGGGCACAGTGCATTATAGGGCGTACAGTACAGGGCAGGAGGCACACACTGTGTAGCATGGGGGACACAGTACAGGGCAGGGGGAAAAATACAGCACAGGGGGTGCACTACAGGTCAGGGGGCACACAGTGCAGAATGGGGGGCACAGTACAGGGCAGGGGGCAAAATACAGCATAGGGGGTACAGTACAGTGCAGGGGCACACAGTACAGGCCGGGAGGGCACGCACAGTACAGCATATGGGGCACATGGCAGCATACAGGGTACAGTACAGTACAGGATAGGAGGCACACTCTGTGCAGCATGGGGGGCACAGTACAAAGCAGGGGGCAAGATACAGCATAGGGGGTACAGTACAGTGCAGGGGCACACAGTACAGGCTGGGGGGGACACGCACAGTACAGCATATGGGGCACATGGCAGCATACGGGGCACAGTACAGGGCAAGGAGTACAGTACAGGATAGGAGGCACACACTGTGCAGCATGGGGGGCACAGTACAATGCAGGGGGCAAGATACAGCATAGGGGGTACAGTACAGTGCAGGGGCACACAGTACAGGCCAGGGGGGGCACACAGTACAGCATATGGAGCACATGGCAGCATACGGGGCACAGTACAGGGCAAGGAGTACAGTACAGGATAGGAGGCACACACTGTGTGGCATGGGGGCACAGTACAGGGCAGGGGGAAAATACAGCATGGGGTACACAGCAGCATAGAGGGCACAATACAGCACAGGGAGTACAGGGCAGGGGACACACATAGTGCAGCATAGGGGACACAGTACAAGGCAGGGGGCACACACAGTGCAGTGCAGGGGGCACACACAGTGCAGCATAGGGGGCACAGTACAAGGCAGGGGGCACACACAGTGCAGCATAGGGGGCACAGTGCATTATAGGGGGTACAGTACAGGGCAGGAGGCACACACTGTGTAGCATGGGGGGCACAATACAGGGCAGGGGGCAAAATACAGCATAGGGGGCAGGGGGCACGCATAATACAGCATAGAGGGCACAATGCAGCATAGGGGGTACAGTACAGGGCAGGGGGCACACATAGTGCAGCACAGGGGACACAGTACATGGCAGGGGGCAGAATACAGCATAGGGGGTACAGTACAGGGCAGGGGGCACACATAGTGCAGCATAGGGGACACAGGGCAGGGGGCAGAATGCAGCATAGGGGGTGCAGTACAGGGCAGGGGGAACAAACTTACCACTGTTGGTCAGGCTGGCAGTGAGTCTGAAGGTCTGCTGTATTGGTTCGCTGGCAGGCTGCAGCAATGCTCAGATGGCTGAGACAGCGCTGCTCTGGGTTGCTCCTGCTTCCTGGATGTCTGTTACAGCCAGAGCAGGAGGTCAGCTGGCACTACAAGGGAGGTGGAGGGGCAGGTAAGAGAGGCAGCCTGATGGGCAGGCAGGAGTGCAGAGGGTCACATGCAGGGTCCACATGGTGCTTCTGGAAGTCTGGGAGCAGGCCCTGTTTGTGACTGAAGTACTATTTGAAAAGATTGGTGGAGCAGCAGCTTCCTCTCACTGCTCCTCCACCAATCAGATTACACAGTGCAGCAGCGCAGAGGAGAGGAGAGGTAGGAGAATCTCTCTCTCCCCATCCTCTTGTTTCAATGCGCAGCGTTACGATCCCACCCCACCCCTGGAAAGAGAGATAGAAGAAATATTAACCTGCTGATTTGCCACATCCCTGCTACTGCTCCCGGGCCCCTGCTGAGCTCGGGCCCCGAAGCAGACGCTTCCCCTGCTTCTCCTATAGCTAATCCACTGGCTGGCATGGTGGGAATATATAGGTTTGGTTCACAGACAGTCCACTGCACCGTTACATTTTCTTCATCATTGCCAATTACTTTTTCACCAACTGTTGTATGGCAATGATAAAGGGGAAGGTGAATCCACTGCCGAAGAGAAGTGTCATCCTCCTACAAGTCTCCACTTGTTCTCAATTGAAAAGGGGATGTTCTTGCCGTGGTCTTCCTCATAGTGGCCGCTTCTGCGGACGACAGAGGTGGTGTACCTACGGACAGCCTGACCGAACATGATAGCAGACGGGGAGACACTCCCTCATGTAAAATTGTTTTTTGAGTGTCTGTATTGGACGCTACTAAAAAATTTATTGGAGAGGGGGCCTGTAGGTGGCCCTCCGTAAACATTGTTTGTATAGAGCGCCAGTTGGCCCTCAGAAATAATGCCTGTTGGCTCAGCATTTCTGTGCGAAGAGGAGGAGGAGGGGTTGGAGGAAGAGGCATAATAAGTCTGAGAAACCGTGACCGAGGTAGGCCCCGCAATCCTTGGTGTGGGCATTACATGAGTGGCCCCAGGGTCAGACTCGATCCCAGCCTCTACCAAGTTAACCCAATGTGCCGTCAGGGAGATATAGTGTCCCTGCCCGCCAGCACTTGTCCACGTGTCCATGGTTAGGTGGACCTCATCACTAACCGAGTTGGTCAGGGCACGGATGATGTTCTCTGACACGTGCTGGTGTAGGGCTGGGACGGCACATTGGGAAAAATAGTGGCAGCTGGGGACCAAGTACCGAGGGACAGCCACCGCCATCAGGTTGCGGAAAGCCTCAGTCTCTACCAGTCTATAGGGCAGCATCTCCAGGCTCAACAATTTGGAGATGTGGACATTTAGGGCTTGTGCATGTGGTGGCTGGAATTGTATTTGCGCTTGCGCTCAAATGTCTGCTGCAAAGACAGCTGAACGCTGGGCTGGGACACATTGGTGGAGGTTGTGGAGGATCGTGGAGGTGAAGGGGTGGTTGTAGGGCGGGAGGCGCTCGTGCCAGGGTCCTGGGCGGGGGGTTGACTCACCGAGCCAGCATGTGATACAGGGGAAGGTGTGACCCGCAGGCGGTGAACGGCCTTGGTTCCACTGAGTCGGGTGTTTAGCACTCATATGCCTGCGCATGCTGGTAGTGGTTAGGCTGGTAGTGGTGGCTCCCCTGCTGATCCTGGTGTGGCACAGGTTGCACACCACAGTCCGTCGGTCATCCTCACTTTCTTTAAAAAAACCTCCAGACTTGCGAACATCTAGGCCTTGGCATGGGAGCTTGACTCCATGAAACAGTTGCTGATCTACCTGCTCTGGCCCTGCTTCTCCCTCTGGCCACCCCACTGCCTATTCCAACCTGTTCTGGTGCTGCACTTGCCTCCCCCTCAGAAGCAAGTCTTGAGTTGGATGACCAACCCAGCTCGGGTCAGTCACCTCATCATCCACCAGCTCTTCCTCCGATTCCTCACTCTGCTCCCCCCTCGGACTTACTGCCCTGACAACAGCGTCACTGTCTGACAACCGTGTCTCATCATCATCATCATTATCATCCGACACCTCTTCACGCACTACTTGCACTAAGTCCACACTCTCATCACCCACAGACTGTGAAAGTTCTAAATTTTGGGCATCGGGACAGAGCAACTGCTCAGGTTGCTCTTGAGCAGTGGTTTGTGTCTCTGGGTAGGGTCCTGAAAAGAGTTCCTGTGAGTATGGCTGATCTGAATCCATACTTTCCGTGGGGGGGGGCAGGCTGGGGGGAAGGAGGTTGAGCTGGAGGAGACAGAGGTCTACTCCCTTGGCTAGCGTGGGTGGACTGCCTGGAAGACTGGGTGGTGGATAAATTACTGGACGCATTGTCCGCTATCCACGTCATCACCTGTTCGCACTGTTGTGGTTTCAATAGTGGTGCACCACGTGACCCAGTAAGTTGCGAGATGAAGCTAGGGAGCGAAACTCTGCGGCGTTCCACTGCTCCCTCATCAGCATGTACAGTGTCATCCTGCCCAGGACCACGGCCTCTGCCCCCTACACTACTTGAACGCCCACGCCCTCGTCCTCGGCCCTTAGCCCTTGGGTTCAACATTTTGTATATTCACCAATCTGTCAAGTTAATATCTGAGGCCAAAACCGTATTCGGTAGACAGTAGAATTACTATCTGAGGCAAAAAAGTGTAGTCTTTAGACTCCAGCTTTTGCACCGCAAACCACTCAATTTTGCACTGGACTGTAGTTTATATAACTGAGAATAAAAACGTATTCTCTAGAATGCGGCTAGTGTATCGCACACCTCACAATTGTTCACTGGACTGTAGTTTATATAATTGAGTGAAAAAAAATATTCTCTAGACTGCGGCAAGTGTATCGCACACCTCACAATTGTTCACTGGACTGTAGTTTATATAATTGAGTGAAAAAAATTATTCTCTAGACTGCGGCAAGTGTATCGCACACCTCACAATTGTTCACTGGACTGTAGTCTATATAATTGAGTGAAAAAAATTATTCTCTAGACTGCGGCAAGTGTATCGCACACCTCACAATTGTTCACTGGACTGTAGTCTATATAATTGAGTGAAAAAAATTATTCTCTAGACTGCGGCAAGTGTATCGCACACCTCACAATTGTTCACTGGACTGTAGTTTATATAATTGAGTGAAAAAATGATTCTCTAGACTGCGGCTAGTGTATCGCACACCTCACAATTGTTCACTGGACTGTAGTTTATATAATTGAGTGAAAAAAACGTATTTTATAGACTGACGCTGCTGTACAGCACACCTCACAATTGTTCACTGGACTGTAGTTTATATAACTGAGTGACAAAACATATTCCCTAGACTGCACTACAGATCCCAGCAAGCCAAGGTACAGCAGCAGCAAAAATGAGTACTGAGAGGACTTTGGGCAATTTCATTGGGGTCTGTATGGACGATGTGCTGTCCCCTTTCCGCCACCAGTGCACAGTGTGCAGCCAAGATGGCAGTAGCTGCACTACAAGTCCCAGCCAGCAGCCGAGAGGAGGACAAAAAAAAAATGTCATTGTAGCCCTTAGAAGGAGCTGTGGGTGCTTTGTGGATGATTCCTGCCTAACCAGATTCTAATTTCACGCCCTAACAGTGTGCAGCCAAGATGGCGGTAGCTGCACTACAAGTCCCAGCCAGCAGCCAGGAGGAGACCAAAAAAAAAACGTGCTTGTAGCCCTTAGAAGGGCTGTTGGGTTCTTTGTGGGTGATTCCTGCCTAACCAACAACTAAATTCAGGCCCTAACACTCTCCCTGACAGATAGCAGCTCTATCCCTAATCTCATGCAGACGGCGTATGACGCAAGCAGCGTGGGACCAGATTCTTATATTCCCAGGTCATCTGATCTGGCCAGCCAATCCCTGCTATCGACTTGTAGGGGCCCCACGTGATGCTAGGAGGCACCAAAGACTCTCCTGCATGTTGATTGGCTGAAAAAAGGCGGCTAACATGCAGGAAGAGGAAGTTGCTATTTCCTTGAGGATCGCGATATGCTCGTCCGAGTAGCGAGCATATGCGAATACCCTAATGCTCGAACAAGCACCAAGCTCGGACGAGCATGTTCGCTCATCTCTAGCTGCCACATGTATCCAGGTATAAAAAACTACACAAATTAAAGGGATATTAAAAAGATTTGTAACTCTTATCTTATTGTGTTATGGACCGAATACAGATTATTAACAATGAAATACTGATGAAAAATAATGTTATATGAATTGGTCCTAATGCCTTACTTTCTATATACCATTGGGTTTCCTTCTCATTAGGATGCCTTTCTTAGGCTTGTAAAACATGTTTTTTGGGGCTGTTTTTTTAAACATACATTTTTGTCATGTGTTTTTGTAAAACCGACCTCATCAAAAGCACCGAGGATTTGTTTTCTCTAACATGGCTTTTACATTATCTCATTGAAGTTTTTACCTTCCTGTTGATCAACTTTGCAGGATAACAGGCTGCACTGGATGGATGTGTTTTTACAGCCTTACAAACTATGGTATTATGCCTCAGGTGCCTTCAATTGGTGCTGTGGTGTTTTGGTGGGCTTATAAACAATGCCATGAAGATCATACATTTTTACAAACATTTTAAGTCACTTTTTGTTCATCATTTTTGACATGCATTTCAGGTGATAGACTTCTCTATAGGAAAAAAATGCCTGCAAAAAATAAATAAATAACATAAAGCACAAAATGCACTCTTTGTCATAAAAGGGGTTGTCTGGGTTTAGTTCCCCTTCGCACATTTAGCCTGTATCAGTGGAGCATTGGAGCATTTCTTGCTCCGATGCTCCCCCTTGCCCTGGGCAAGGACTTTTTCTTCACTACCTTTTTCTTGACTTCAAGGGGTTCTCATGGGCATGCTAGGTGGAGGTTTCTGAACAGCAGTGAGCCAGGTGACGTCATCGGCAAAACTATGCTGTCTTTAGCACTACCCTAGGCTGTTTTATAGGCTAGGACAGTGCTAAAGACCGCCCATTATTGTCATTGGGATCATTGGGATCACTGTTAGGTGGAAGCTTCTGACTAGCATACTGAAAAATGGAGCGTATATCAGCAGTTAACAAACAACCCCTGATCAGGGCATGGGGGAGCATCGGAGCATGAAAAGGAGCCTTGTGAAGGTGGAGCTTGTGTCTAGGTTCAGCTCTGAACCTGGACAACCCCTTTAATTTTCTAATTCCCCTTCATTTACAGCATATGGCTACATTGAATTTTTTTTGTCACAAGAAACACTGCGAAAACACTGTGTGACACCAAACATCATAAGGTATCCACATGAAAGTTCCATATGCCCTGTATGAAAATGTAGACTAACGAAGCTATAGTAAGGCCCCAAGGTAGTCTATGGGTAATTCTTTATGAAGCCGTACAACTCAAGAGATTTATGGAATTGTAATATGCTCCTGTACACAAAGCAATCTATTGGGGCATTTATTATTTCTGTATCTTTACACATATTTATATTTCATCCCTGAAAAGTGGAGTTATTTGGGTAAGACAACACACAACCACAAATATGAACATTTATAGAAATCATGAACTCAAATTAATACAACTTGCATCAAAAGCGACATTTTCTATGAAGCTTGTTCTCTCTGCAACTACATTAGTCACACAAAGCTTAAAAAGCTTTATTGAAAGGTGTTAACTCTGAAGTGCTGATCAAGGCAGTACAGGGAATTGCAGCATTTTGGTCACTTACAAACAGCTCTAAGCTTCCAAGCCAACAGAGTACTTAAGTGCAATTCCAACAGGTAATTACTCTGATTAGGAGTCACTGACAGCTCACTATTCATACATAACCAGGCCTCAGTGCATACAAATAAACTAGCAAGAGCATATGATTTCTGTCAAACATTAGACCCTGCAATCTGATTTTATGAGGATTGCCAGCTTTGAGATATAGCTCCCCCAGTGCTTGGCCTAACAGTCAAGGTTGTATTAAAGTTGGCCAGGTCAATATTTACGCAGTACAAAATTCATCCAAATCCCACTTTAGAATCTGACCTAAGATTACTACACTGGGCACGCTGAATCTATTTCTAGAAAAAAAACAAAAAAAAAAACATTTTTGACCTTTTAAATATTTCATATCTAAGACAATAAATCAAGTTTATAGGTTTGTGCCCTTTTAACAATCTCCAATGATAACCCATTTCCTATGTGACTTTTCCTTGTTTTATTGTATTCTATGTATTTGATTGTTGTTGCCATGGTAATTTCCTAAGACTCCTGACAAGTTAAAAAGGTCTTTTATTACTACAAAACGCATCCATTTAAGTAATGTGTCTGAAACTAAACTCTTTGACTATATTTGTGTCTTCTCTGGCATCTAGAGCCAATTTTCTATCATTCATACTGCCCTGCAGTTAAAAGGAGTCTAAAAAATTAAAGTGACTCTCCAGGCTCTCTCTAACTAAGGCTCATTTGGCTTAGTGATAATAATAATAATAATAATAATAATAATATTCTTTATAGATTGTCACCATGTTCCACAACACTTTACAATTACAGGGGTACATGTACAAATCAAAATAGACAACAGGATAACAGGCTAATACACAACTGAAACAATAAGACTGAAGGCCTTGCTCACAAGAGCTTACAATATATGAGTAACTGTAAATGCAGTTACCTAAGTACCAAGTTTATAAGGCCAAAAAAAGACATCTGTCCATCCAGTTCGGCCTGTTATCCTGCAAGTTGTTCCAGAGGAAGGCAAAAAACCCCTGTGAGGTAGAAGCCAATTTTCCCCACTTTAGGGAAAAAATTCCTTCCCGATTCCAATCAGGCAATCAGAATTACTCCCTGGATCAATAACCCATCTCTAGTAACTATAACCTGTAATATTATTACACTCCAGAAATACATCCAGGCCCCTCTTGAACTCTTTTAGTGAACTTACCATCACCACCTCCTCAGGCAGAGAGTTCCATAGTTTAACTGCTCTTACCTTAAAGAATCCTCTTCTATGTTTGTGTACAAACCTTCTTTCCTCCAGACACAGAGGATGTCCCCTCGTCACAGTCACAGTCCTGGGGATAAATAGATCATGGGAGAGATCTCTATACTGACCCCTGATATATATCTCTTTGGCAATTAATCTCTCGGTCTCTAGTTTGGCTGCTTTTATTTGTCTTTTGCATGTTCTATTTTTTCCCTTATAGTTTTTCAATGCTTCCTCGCCACCCTCCTGTTTTAGTGATTTTAATCACTTTTTGTCATTTGTTGCTTTCTTTACAGTTCTATTTATCCACATAGTTTTTTTCTTGTTCCTTAAAGGGTTTCTGTCACCAAGTTTGTCCCTGCGCCGTCCCACTCAGTATTCAGCACAGACAGTGAGGGAAGCTCCCTCACTGGCGCGAGACGGCAGACAGGGCCAGCCTGAGGAGATGAACGCTGGCCTGGCCCTGTCACTCAGGAAGAAAAGGGCGTGGATTGAGGTGGGCAAATGGAGCCTCTACGAGCAGGGGCACCACCCCGCCCCCCCGCTCCTAGGAGGCTAATTAGCATATGATAAAAGGTAAAAGGTTGAATTACATAAAAACGGGGACACTGTGAATAAAATAAATTGCAGACTTAAAATCAGGTGACATTGGCACATTAAGAATGTCATCCTGTTTAATAGCGACAAACTTGGTGACAGAAACCCTTTAAACCTTTTATTCCCATAAGGTATGTACCTCTCACAATTAAATATTAGGATGCTTTTAAAAATCTCCCATTTTGTGGCTGTATTTTATTTTTGAGGACTTTGTCCCAGTTAGTTAGGCCTATGACCTCTCTTAGTTGGCTAAATTTTGCTTTTTTGAAGTTTGGTATTTTTGTTCCTCCCTGAAGAAACGCTCTTTTGAATGACAATTGGAAGGTTATTATATTATGGTCACTATTTCCCAGGTGTCCCCCAACCTGCACATCTGTTATTCTGTCAGGTCTATTGGTTAATACTAAGTCCAGTATGGCCGTTCCTCTAGTCGGGTCCTGAACTAGTTGGGAAAGGTAATTGTCTTTGGTTATTGCCAAGAACCTGTTTCCTTTATGAGATATACAGGTTTCAGTTTCCCAGTCTATATGTGGGTAGTTGAAGTCCCCCATAATAACGACCTCATTATGATTTGCTGCCTCGTCTATTTCGTTTAGAAGTAGATTTTCTGTGGACTCTGGTATATTAGGTGGTTTATAATAAAGTCCTATTAGTATTTTATTATTGTTTTTTCCTCCATGTATTTCTACCCATAGTGACTCCACATGTTCATGTCCCTCACTTATATCTTCCCGGAGTGTGGGCTTTAGACAGGACTTTACATAAAGGCAGACCCCTTCTCCTCTCCGGTTTTGACGATCCTTTCTAAACAGACTGTAACCCTGTACGTTAACTGCCCAGTCATAGGTATCATCCAGCCTTGTCTCAGTTATTCCCACTATGTCATAGTCCTCCTCACACATCACTACTTCCAGTTCACCAGTTTTATTAGTTAAGAGGTTGATGTATTTTTTCCCCTATACCTTTCCTTCTGAACTGTTCTAGTTCCTCTTTCCATTCCTCCCCCAGTTCCATTACCTTGCCCCAGGTCTCTATCTGCACCGTCTTCCCCTCCTTTATAAACTGATGATTCAGGTAAATAAATATTGAAGTTTGTTCGGAAAATTGCAAATTTCACCTCCATTTTCCTTTAATTATTGTGGAACCTAAAGGGTTAAGATATTTTGTAAAACCAGTTTTGATTAATGTAAGGGGTGTAATTTCAAAAATGGGGTAATTTCTATTAAGGACCTTAAAGTGACTTAAGAAACTGAATTGGTTCTTGAAAAAGTCGGTTTTGAAAGAATAAAAAGTAATTTTCAAAATGATGCCAACATAAAGTAGACATATAGGGAATTTTTCATAAAAACTATCCAATGAGGTATCACTAGCTGCGCCTTTTATGCATAGAAATTCAAATTTAGAAGATTGTTTTTTTTCTTTTTTTTCTGTAATTTTAGTTTTTTTTATAATATAAAAGGTAAAACATATTGACCCAAATTTATCCAGAACACCAAGCACAAGATGTCACGAGAATGGCTTGGATAGTGAAAGTTAAGCACATAAAAAGTTATTAGCACATAAAGTGACACATCAGATTTGCAAAATTCGGCCTGGTCAAACAGGTGAAAAATGGCTTGGTCTTGAAAGGGTTAAAGGCCCTTTAAAAGGAAACTGTCAAGACATACATCTTTATGAATCCACCCTACATGCAAGATGCATGCTTGTCAGTACACTCTAATTGTCGTGGTCTGTAGATGCATGCAAGATGGATTCATATGGATGTATCTGGGGACAGATTCCCTTCAAGAGCTGGAGGGAGTGCAAAAACACCCTACAGGTAAAGGAGGAGATGGCAGGCAGTCCAAGACAGAGCCCCGGAAGGAGGGAAAAGCAGGAGGCGGATCAATGCTGTCAGGAAGAAGAAGACAATGGCAGGTAGTCAGAGTAGCAGCGGCTGCGGGCCGCCACTGTAACAGGGAACTGGCAACACTTAAAGGAGTTGAGCCAAGAGAAATATTCAAAGTTTTTAAAACCAGCTCCTGGATCTGAATACTTTCCTTATTTCATGTCCACTTCACTGAGGTGGTTGCATGCACTCAGTTTTCAACTACATCAGGACACGTCGCCTGAGCTGCCAGCCTGAAATAAATCTAGCAGAACAATTGGGGCAATGAATGGTGAGATACCTGGATCCATGAGGAGTACAAGGCTGGTTCCTGCATTGTTAAAAAGAGATTGCCATGTACTGTATTGACACAGTGCATTTCACTGTGACAGTTGTGGCCGTGCAGGCTGGCTGCATGGTCTCTCGTGTACTGGCTGCAGGCTGATTCCAGTGTATGCTGGTTGATTGGGGCTGCGGTGTTATGTGTGAACTATTGCCTGTGTTTGTGTCTCCCCACATCCATATCTCTGTGGTTCCTGTTACCGGTGCCATGTAGACTAGCTGCATGCGCTTTGTGTACTGGCTGTGGGTGTTCGCATGTATGCTGGTTCTGTGATGCATGCTGGCTGCTGCCTTGAGTATGGATGCATTTGTGTATGTGTTACTGTGCAGTTATGTCACTCCTTGTTGTGTACGCTACCTGCCTATAACCTCAAATTGGCTACAGGTTATCCAGTGTATGCTGGTTGTTTGGGGCATACTGGCTGCAGCATTCTGTGACTGGTGTGAACTGACACTTGTACTGTTTGTCTTATAGTTCTGGAGGGGTTAACTTTCCCTGGTCTGGGCCTGGGTGTGGTTTATCAGGTGCCCTTGTTATGTAGCTATTTCTATCTGTGAGCTGTGGCTCCTGAGCTCCATTTCCATCTTGAGCCTTTCTAGGTGCAGGACTCTTGCTGCTGACCTGGGGGTTTGGCCATCTGCCCCTTCTGTGTGGTGTCACCTGGTAAAGCATTGTTGTTTCCCTCACATTCATGTCTGTCCGCTCTGTTTGACCGTGTCTTGCCATGTTTGGTTGGTATCTGTCCTTGTCTGAGTTTTTGCCTAGTCTGTATTATGTTTTGCCTCTGTATCCTTTTCCATGTCTAGACTGGTCTTATGTGTCCAGGTCCTTGATAACCTGGCAGTGCTTAACTTCTTCTAATCCTGTCTTGTCGATGATAGCCAAAAGGAAGCACTGAATATATTCCGAATGTTGTGGATCACTAAAAAGGCCACTAAGAAGGACTGAGAAAGTAAGTGTCACGATACTGGTGGTAGTAGCTGGAGTCCAATAGCAGGGACTAGGTAGAACACTGGAAGCGGCAGGTAAGCTGGCAAGCTGGCACTTATAGTTCCACAGAAGCTACAGACAATAGGTAGGTAGCAGATGGGTGTGCGGGGTAAAGCACGGGAGGAAGGAACGATCCGGAATAGAGACGATTCCAGCGAGAGAACTGCAAGCAGGAGCTTTACACGATACTCAAGCAATGAATGTTTGATCAGGCAGGATATTTAAGACAAACAGGAAGTGAGGTAGCAGCTGGTTTGAAGCATGCTCCACCATCTTGTCTGAGGGCAACTCAAGGGCAAGGTAAACTAAACAGCAGGTATCCAGGGTTCTCCTGACATTATTCCCACCTCAATAGCGGCCTCTGGATGCCACCTGACTTGGCTTGCCGGGATGTTTCTGATGAAACTCTCTGATCAGCCGGGGAGCATTAATGTTACTGACAGGTTCCCAGGAATTCTCTTCAGGTCCATAACCCTGCCACTTAACAAGATACTGCAAACGGCTCCTGAAGATTCTAGAGTCCAAAATTTTTTCCACAACAAATTGTTCTTTGCCATCTATCTCCACCGCATCAGGAGGAGGAGGTATGCGTTCTGGAAAAGGATTGGGTGTGATAGGCTTTAAAAGAGACACATGGAAAACAGGGTGAATCTTCATACCTTGTGGGAGCTTGAGTCGAACCGCCACTGGACTAATCAGCCCTGTAATGTTATAAGGCCCAATGAACTTCTGTCCCAGTTTTGGTGAAGGGACCTTAAGTCTCAGATGCCTGGTGGAAAGCCATACCTTATCCCCAACTTTAAATGTTGGTGCTGGTCTACGAGACTTATATGCTGCCCTCTTGTATGTTTCTTGAGCCTTCTCCAACGTCTCCTTCAGTAGTTCTAAATTTTGTTGCAAAGCAGAGATTCTTTCCTCAACAGCAGGAATAGATGGGGTGACAGGTACTCTAGGGAGGATATTTGGATGATACCCTAGATTCGCGAAGAAAGGGGTTTGCTTGGTAGATGCATTCTGAGAGTTGTTATAAGAAAATTCAGCTACTGGAAGTAAGTCGATCCAGTCGTCTTGTAGATGGCAGATATAGCACCGGAGGTACTGTTCTAGAGTCTGGTTGGTGTGCTCGGTCTGTCCATTAGACTGCGGGTGGAAAGCAGTCGACAAATTAATATTAATATCAAGTGCCTTGCAGAAACTCCGCCAAAATTTTGATGTGAATTGAACTCCACGATCCGAGATAACCTCATCAGGAACCCCATGGAGACGGAACACATTGTTGACTACCAGATCTGCTGTGGCCTTGGCAGAAGGTAAACCGGTAAAATGTGCAGCCTTGGTGAGTCGATCTACTACCAGAATTGTATTTTTCCCCTTAGAGGTAGGTAGATCTACAATAAAGTCCATGGAAACAGACCCCCAGGGGCGAGAAGGGACTGATAATGGCTGTAACAAACCCGTGGGTGAGGCACGAGGAGTCTTGCATCTGGCACAGACGTCACAGGATATAACATACCCCCTTACGTCCTTTTGATAATTGGGCCACCAAAAGAGACGAGACAAAAATTCTTGGGTCTTTTGTACACCTTTGTGACCCGCCATCTTTGAGTCATGGACTAATTTTAGAATTTTCAGTCTCATTGTCTTAGGTATATATAACTGCTGCCCATGGGTCCAGACCTTGTTTTTGAGTATCAAATGGACATCGTCAGGTGGTTGAGATAGGAAAGAGTCGGAGTCGTAGGCCTCTCATATTTCTTCCATCAAATCCTTATTATAGATTACCCCCACAAAATTAGATTCAGGCAGGATGGTCTTGGGAGGAGTCACAGTGACAGAATCGTTGGAAAACATTCTGGATAAGGCATCTGCCTTACTGTTACGGGAACCCGGCCTATAGGAGACAATAAAATTAAACTGGTTAAGAAACAGGCTCCAACGAGCTTGGCGCGGAGACAGACATTTAGCAGATCTAATGAATTCCAAGTTGCGGTGATCGGTTAATACTATAATCTGCTGTGTGGTCCCTGAAGAAGGTGTCTCCATTCCTTGAATGCTGCAATGATGGCGAGCAATTCTTTATTTCCTACATCGTAATTTTTTTCCGCCGGAGATAGCCGTTGGGAAAAGTAAGCACAGGGATGCAACAGACTCTTGTCTCCTCTTCTCTGGGATAAAACAGCCCCTATAGCACAATCTGAGGCATCTACTTCCATGATAAAAGGAAGTTCAGGATCGGGATGGATCAATACAGGGGCTGTCGTAAACTTGGATTTTAGACGAGAAAAGGATTCTTCTGCTTCGTGAAACCACGCAAAAATGTTCTTTTTCTTAGTCAGCTGGGTAATAGGAGCAATGATCTCCGAAAAGTTCCTGATAAAGCGTCTATAAAAATTGGCAAAACCAATAAAACGTTGAACGTCCTTCACGCTCTTAGGGGTTGGCCAGTCCAGAATTGCCTTAATCTTGCTTGAGTCCATGCGCAGACCTTGAGGGGAGATAACATAGCCGAGGAATTGTATCTCTGCCTGGTGGAATTCACATTTTTCTATCTTAATGTAGAGTTGATTCTCTCTTAATCGTTCCAGAACGAGTGCCACATGCCGCTGGTGTTCTTCCACTGAGTTGGAGAAGATCAGGATATCATCTAAATAGATCACTACAAACTGGTCCAGGAGGTCTCTAAAGATGTCATTGACGAGATGCTGGAAGGTGGCCGGAGCGTTACAGAGGCCAAAGGGCATCACCAGGTATTCAAAATTTCCATAGCGAGATCTGAAGGCGGTCTTCCATTCATCTCCAGGTCTTATGCGGACTAGGTTGTAGGCGCCTCTTAAGTCTAATTTAGTGAAGATCCTTGCATGTCGTACTCTCTCTAGAAGCTCTGGGATCAAAGGTAATGGGTAACGGTTCTTGATAGTAACTTTATTAAGCTCGTGGTAATCTATACATGGTCTTAAGGAACCATCCTTTTTTTTGACAAAGAATATGGGTGCTCCCGCAGGCGAGGAGGATGGGCGTATGAATCCCTTGGCTAGATTTTCATCTATATAGTCCTTGAGGGCTTGCAATTCCGGGCTTGCCAAAGGGTAAATGTGTCCAAATGGTATAGGTGCGCCGGGAAGTAATTCTATGGGACAGTCGTAGGGGCGGTGAGGAGGAAGCTTGTCCGCATTTAGTTTATCACAAATGCCTGCAAATTCTCCGTATGCAGGGGGTAACCCTGTCACCTTGTTTTCGTGCATGGAAACTTCTGGACTTAGTTCAGACTGAACTACTGGAGGAGTATTGTCAGACGGAAAGCTCACTTCTTTGGTTTCCCAGTTAATGGTAGGATTCTGAGCTTGCAACCAGGGTAAACCTAGAATGACAGGAAAGTGTGGAGAAGAGATTAATAGAAATGGTAGCACTTCATGGTGATGGGGAGTGATGATGATTTCAAGTGGCACTGTTTCCTGATCCACTAGCCCCGAGCTTAGTGGGGATCCGTCTACTGTCTCCATAACCATGGGTGAGAGTTTTTTCTGACATTTAACCCCATGTTTCTGGGCAAAGGAAAGATCCATAAAATTGCCGCTAGCTCCGGAGTCTACCATAGCAGAGGTGGAAATCCACTGAGAGTTAATTAGGAGCTTGACTGGGAGAAAACAATGAGAGTCTTTATTTTCTTTTTTGATGTGAGGGGCCACAGTGGAGATGGAACGGACAACTGTCTTCTCTGGCAGTTCTGTCTCTGAAACAGTTGATTCTCCATCGGGGAAGTCGAGATCCGTAAGGGCTGCTACTAACTTCTGTGAACGGCTAGGGCAGTTGATAAGGAAGTGATCAGACTTTCCGCAGTAAAGACACAAATCCTCCCGGAGCCTATGCTCCCTTCGATTTGCACTTTCCCGTCTCAAGATGGAGTCTACCTGCATGGGTTCACTCACAGGTTCTCGGGGACTTCTCTTCTGGGCCTCCCTGGGCATGGAGACAGAAGTAGGTTGATTAATGTCGTAATTCCAAGGAGCCCATCTCTCCTGTCGCCGTTTGGACAGTCGGTTGTCAATTCGAATGCAGTGATTAATAAACGTATCTAGTTGTACTGGGGCCTCAGCACGGGCAAGCTCATCCTTCAAAGCGTTGGATAGTCCTTTTCTAAAAAAAGACAATTTTGCTGCGTTATTCCAGTCCGTGTCGACGGCCCACCTCTTAAATTCCATTGCATATTCGGTGACAGGACGCCGGCCCTGGCGTAATGCTAGTAATGCTGCCTCGGCCGTGGCGCCGCGATTGGGATCGTCAAACATTTCACTCATAGCGTCAAGAAAATCTTCTAAGTGATTCAGCTGGGGGTCATCAGTCTCAATTAGTGGATTGGCCCAGGCAATGGCCTTATGAGTGAGTAACATAATGATGCACAGTACCGTTGCTCTGTCCGTAGGAAACTGGGTGGGATTTGCATCAAAATATAATCGGCACTGGTTAAGGAAGCCCCGGAATTTGTCACGGTCTCCACCAAATCTAAATGGTGGCAACTGGGGCACTGTTGCTGGTGCTGAGACTTGTAGTGCAGGAGGCTGATTTTCAAGGAGGACAAGCCGGTCCGATAGCGCCTGCACGGTACTGCGTAGCTCTTGAATTGCTTGACCATAGACCTGGGTATTGTGATTAGTCTGTCCTTCAAAGGCGTCATATTTGTTTTTGTAAGACTGAAGTTCAGTGCACATACTGGCCATAGCGGCTTGCCTCTGCTTCATGCGTGGCTCCACAGCCCCGGGGGACTCCATTTTGGGCTTGAGTACCCTGTCACGATACTGGTGGTAGTAGCTGGAGTCCAATAGCAGGGACTAGGTAGAACACTGGAAGCGGCAGGTAAGCTGGCAAGCTGGCACTTGTAGTTCCACAGAAGCTGAAGACAATAGGCAGGTAGCAGATGGGTGTGCGGGGTAAAGCATGGGAGGAAAGAACGATCCGGAATAGAGACGGTTCCAGCGAGAGAACTGCAAGCAGGAGCTTTACACGATACTCAAGCAATGAGTGTTTTGATCAGGCAGGATATTTAAGACAAACAGGAAGTGAGGTAGCAGCTGGTTTGAAGCATGCTCCACCATCTTGTCTGAGGGCAACTCAAGGGCAAGGTAAACTAAACAGCAGGTATCCAGGGTTCTCCTGACAGTAAGGTAAACACAAGTTTCTGGCTATTGACTTTACTGCTTGTGGTAAGCGTTTTTGTTGCTTCCAGCACCCACCACACTTCAGAGATGGACCGGCCACCTCAATCTAAGGACTGCAACCTGCAAACTGGGCAGTGCAGAAAATGTTTAGGATTGTGCACAGTGCACAAGAAAAATAATCTTTAATCATTCAAGTACTGGGGCAATAAATTACAATATTAACTGTTGGCAGTGATTCACCACAATATAAACCCTTTAGCCGTGATACTGGGTCAGTGCAGAAGTCTCCTTAAATCTAGACCATAAAGACCCAAATAAAAATCCAGCTATGAATTACATCCTCTGAATCAATATTTGTCTTAAGAGCATCATGTCATTGTTTATTTATCAAAACTATATAACGTCATATAAAATACAAAAATATAACAAGATCACAAGCCATAAAAATCAGTTAAAGCCCCTTGCATTAAAAAAACTACAGATCACTACAGAACAGATATTTTTTAACCCTATAGATTATGTAAAGTTAGACAAACTGTCTAGACCTGCACCACATTTATCACAGGGGTTCAGGCGCAATAATAAATATGGTGCATGGCTAGTGACTTTTGTCTAACTCTATATCAATTATTGGTTTGCTTACTTTGCAGCAGAATTTTAAGCCAGAATTATGCTGCAATTTTGTCGCAAAATATTGCATCTTAGGGCATGTCTCCTTTGAGACATATAAGGGCACATTTATTAAGACCGGCATTTTAGACGCCGGTCTTAATAACCCCTGTATCTGCCGGTGGATCGCTGAAGTTATGTAGAGGCACAGGTCTCTACATAACTTTGCCACATATAGCGCCAATTCTAAATGTAGGACGGCTTCCTAGCTGTCTTACTTTTAGACTATTTTCTATGCCTAAACCAAGAATAAAAAATGATGAGTGAGATGGGTTGGCCGGTCACTGGATCAGGCATTGGCAGATTCAACAGATAACCACAATACAGGCACGGGCCACCTACGGTTGCATGTATGATGCCTTAGGCAGTTCCTTTTTCATCTGTCCGTCCCCCCTGACATTTGCATCGGAGCATTTCATGCTCTGATGCTCTCCCTTGCCCTGTGTAGCATTATGCAGGAAAAGGGCTTTTTTGTTCATATTATTACACTGCTAGGCGGAGGCTTCCTCCTAGCAGTGTTCCTGGTGACTTCTCCAGCTCTGATGGGCAGGCTTTAGTGCTGCCCTAGCCATTTTACATGCAAGGGCAGCGGCAAAACCTCGCCTATTCGTGCCGGCGATCTCACTCGGCTCACTGCTAGGCGGAAGGCTCTGTTTAGCTTTCCCCATGGAGAGCCCATTACATCACCGGATCTCTAGAAAATGCCTTTACCCTGTGCAGGGTAAAGGAGAGTATTGTAGCATTTCATCTCATATCAGAGAGGCCAATTAGGGGAAGAAGGGGATATGTCCAGGTTCGGCTCTGAACCTGGACAACGCCTTTAACATACATTTAGTATGCTCAGTGTCTTAATGTTCGCTAAGCAAGGTGGTCACCATTTTTGCCTGGTTTTATTCTGCATTTCCTCCCAGTCTAACAGAATACCAGGACTGATGCCATATTTCACTCATTTGATCCAGATGACCTGGTAGAAGAGCCATTTTCGGAACGGAACAAACACTTAGGCTTATCACCTATTTTAGGGCGTTTATCAACATCTCCAATCACTGTGATTTCTGGTATTCTGGGGCATGTTATACCCAATTAACAATTAATTATAGAAATAACTATTTCCAATACCTTTGAATTATAGAACAATTCCATATTTGCTGTTAGATTGCTGTTAGCAATGGATCACATGTGCTTCCCCGGTTGTATATGCGCAACAGCATATGGGGTTTTGAGCATTTTTCTGCCATTTAAGACCACTTTTTTTCCCGTGATTGCATTACTGAGGAAACAGTAGTGGGAGGGCGGTCTACACTCCAGTGCGGTTCTTCCATATCATGCCACTTTCTTGTCACAAGCTGAGGAGACTTCAGCATCTGCTGTTCGCCTAGTGCATAGGCATGTGTAGTTCGTAAGGCTCACCAAATGGCAACTGCTCAGATGCCACTGCTTTATGGAGTGTATCAACGCCCGTTTTAGAAGAGGTCAGCGCTTTCCAACCACCCCTATGATGCCATTAAAATATTACGGTATGTAAGAAACTGTGATATTGCCATATCGCCGTTTTTTATATCACGATATATTGTGGATTCCGGTATATCGCCCAACACTAATCTTTACTACAAATGCTTGTTCCTAATAATAGGTCTGGGTAAATCTGCTGATGATCACCCAATAAATGAGCAAAACGCTTTTTCATTGGGTGAAATAATCTTTCATGCAGCACATTAAGTCATCATTTCGGGCCAGTAGATTGTGCTCTGTAAACAGTTATTTGCTGCCCCGAAACAATGAATCTACATAAGAACTAGTGATGGGAATAGCCATACCTCATCCCCATACAGTGGAGGTGGTCGCCGCATGTAGCTTTAGCACTTCACCTCCACTGATGAGCAGTCCAGTATCAGGAAGGAAGTAGTAGCTACAGCTGAAGCAGTAGTACAATATGGAACTTTACAGACAGGAGATATGCCGATGTGTAGGGGTAGTAGTGGCAGTAAGGGGAACAGCAGCCATTGTGGCTGTAGCAACATAGTATGGAACATGATAGAGGGGCAGGCAGTGGCATGACTGGGCCACTGCAGTGACCACAGCTGGAATTGTGGGAAAATCCTTACAGATCTATTTTACAATATTATCTGCTTGGGTGTGATTACACCACTGACTGCAACGAATGCCCTCTGTGACAGTACAATGGAGGCTGAACAAGACAGTACAACCATAACAAATTAGGCCATTTCCAGCCACTGTACCAATTTGCCTACCCAGAAGTCCATGGGATCAGGGAACAGGGAGTATGCCGGAGAAAGGGTATCCAGTTAGGACTGAACCTGTTTGTTAAGTCCATGCATATCCGATTGCTGATGTGTGTCAGCTTGGTTCAGCAGTTGAAAAAGCATGCCCCAGAGCCCAAAAAAAAAAAAATCAGCTGTCTGGTTTGGAGTTGGCTGGGAATAGCAGCTATATAAGCAGACTGAAAACCTGAGCGAGCGTGGTAACATTTGATTGCAAGTATGTGTACTAGTGTTTGATCGCAAGTGTGTGTTTGTCTTAAGTGTGTAACTTAGGGTACTTTCACACCTGCGTCAGGGGACTCCGGCAGGCTGTTCTGGCGGGTGAACAGCCCGCCGGATCCGTGCTACCGCAGGTGCACGTGTGGGCCTGGAACTATGCTCCGGCCCCATTCACTGTATGGGGGCGGGCCACGGATCTGGCCGCAGCACGGCAAACCCTGCCATGTTGTACTTTTGTTCCGGCCGCCTCTCGGCAGGGTTTGCCGTGGCCCACCCCCATTACAGTCAATGGGGCCAGAATGTAGTTCCAGCCCCACACGTGCACCTGCGGCAGCACGGATCCGGCGGACTGTTCACCCACCGGAACAGCCTGCCGGAGTCCCCTGACGCAGGTGTGAAACTAGCCTTAAGATAAATGACAGGGTATCTGTGAGGCCTGTTACATAAATTATCTGTGTGCATTGTTGAGTGGGTCTATGCCTGACTTTATTGTACTTTATACCAAGTTAGCAGTGTAGTATAGCTTATACACTGTGACTCATGTTTCTGTTTGGTTTATTGCATACATAGAAGTTGAGAGTATAACATGGGGTATATTTTTGCATTTATAACATATTGGTTTGCTCAGTAGTTCAGTCTCTAGTGTGTTGCACAGCTGACTAGTCAACCGTAGGATACCAACGCCGAACATGTATGGCGCTGGTATCAGGGTCACAAAATCCAGTGCCGTACAGCTATGGAGCTGCAGGGGTCCGGTGAAAACACCGATGCCGGCGCATTAACCCTTGCACTGCAACGGTCAGCGCTGATCGCGGCACGTGTGGTATCTTACTGGGTGCGGGGTGGCCATCGGGTCACTGTGACAGTGACCGATGGCAGGAAAGGCAGCCTGATGCCTTCCTTAGGCATCGTGGCTGCCTCCCATGAAGTGAGCAATACACTTAAAGCCAATGAATTACAATACAGAAGTATTGTAATGCATTCTAAAGGAGATTAATTAAAAGTTCAAAGTAAAAAAAAGAATCCTTTTCCCAAAATAAAGTTAAAAAAATGTAAAAAATAGGGGGGAAAAAAAGTAGACATATTAGGTATCGCCGCGTCCACCGCGTCAACCAGCTCTATAAAAATATCACATGATCCACCCCGTCAGGTGAACGCTGTAAAAAAAATAAAAACAGTGTCAAAAAAGCAATTTTCTGGTCACCTTGCCTCACAAAAAGTGTAATACCAAGCGATCAAAAAGTCTTATGTACCCCAAAACTGGATTTTAGATTGGTACAATCAAACCGTCATCTCGTCCCGCAAAAAATGAGCCCGACCTAAGATACTCGCCCAAAAAATTAAAAAATAGGGCTCTTAGAAAATGGCAACACAAAAACAAGATTTTCTTCTGTTCAAAAATGCTTTCACTGTGTAAAACTTAACAAAAATAAAAATGGTAGACATATTAGGTTTTACCGTGTCTGTAACAACCTGCTCTATAAAAAATATCACATTATATGCCCCCTCAGGTGAATGCTGTAAAAATAAATAAATAAATACAAAAGATGCCAAAACAGCCATTTTTTTCACCTTGCCTCACAAAAAAGTTTAATACCAAGCAATCAAAAAGTCTTATGTACCTCAAAATGGTACCAATCAAACTGTCACTTCATCCCGCAAAAAATGAGACCCTACATAAGAAAATCACTTAAAAAATAAAAACCAATGGCACCCGTAAACCAATCTATCAAAATCTGCGCTGCAAAAGCCATATGGCGCTCGTTCTGTTCTGAATCCTACCATGTGCCCCCACAGCAGTTTACCACCACATATGGGGTGTTGCCGTATTCAGAAGAAAGTGGGTAACAAATTATGCTTTTTCTCCTGTTATCCCTTGTGAAAATGAAAAAAATGGGGCTAAAGCAACATTTTATTGGAAGAAACAAAACTTTTCATTTTCACAGCCAAGTGTTTCCAAATTCCATAAAACGCTTAGGAGGTCAAAGTGGTCAGTTCGCCCTTTAATATATTCTTTGAAGGGTGTAGTTTCCAAAATGGGGTCACTTTTTGAGGGTTTCCACTGTAGGGGTACGTCTGGGTCTCTTTAAATACAAAATGTTGCCTAAAAACCATTTTAGCAAAATCTGCCTCCAAAATCCAAATGCCGCTCCTTTCCTTTTGACCACGTGTCCATACAGCAGTTTACCGCCACATATGGGGTATTTCTATAAACTGCAGAATCAGAGTAATACACTCACCGGCCACTTTATTAGGTACACCATGCTAGTAACGGGTTGGACCCCCTTTTGCCTTCAGAACTGCCTCAATTCTTCGTGGCATAGATTCAACAAGGTGCTGGAAGCATTCCTCAGAGATTTTGGTCCATATTGACATGATGGCATCACACAGTTGCCGCAGATTTGGCGGCTGCACATCCATGATGCGAATCTCCCGTTCCACCACATCCCAAAGATGCTCTATTGGATTGAGATCTGGTGACTGTGGAGGCCATTTGAGTACAGTGAACTCATTGTCATGTTCAAGAAACCAGTCTGAGATGATTCCAGCTTTATGACATGGCGCATTATCCTGCTGAAAGTAGCCATCAGATGTTGGGTACATTGTGGTCATAAAGGGATGGACATGGTCAGCAACAATACTCAGGTAGGCTGTGGCGTTGCAACGATGCTCAATTGGTACCAAGGGGCCCAAAGAGTGCCAAGAAAATATTCCCCACACCATGACACCACCACCACCAGCTTGAACCGTTGATACAAGGCAGGATGGATCCATGCTTTCATGTTGTTGACGCCAAATTCTGACCCTACCATCCGAATGTCGCAGCAGAAATCGAGACTCATCAGACCAGGCAACGTTTTTCCAATCTTCTACTGTCCAATTTCAATGAGCTTGTGCAAATTGTAGCCTCAGTTTCCTGTTCTTAGCTGAAAGGAGTGGCACCCGGTGTGGTCTTCTGCTGCTGTAGCCCATCTGCCTCAAAGTTCGACGTACTGTGCGTTCAGAGATGCTCTTCTGCCTACCTTGGTTGTAACGGGTGGCAATTTGAGTCACTGTTGCCTTTCTATCAGCTCGAACCAGTCTGCCCATTCTCCTCTGACCTCTGGCATCAACAAGGCATTTCCGCCCACAGAACTGCCGCTCACTGGATGTTTTTTCTTTTTCGGACCATTCTCTGTAAACCCTAGAGATGGTTGTGCGTGAAAATCCCAGTAGATCAGCAGTTTCTGAAATACTCAGACCAGCCCTTCTGGCACCAACAACCATGCCACGTTCAAAGGCACTCAAATCACCTTTCTTCCCCATACTGATGCTCGGTTTGAACTGCAGGAGATTGTCTTGACCATGTCTACATGCCTAAATGCACTGAGTTGCCGCCATGTGATTGGCTGATTAGAAATTAAGTGTTAACGAGCAGTTGGACAGGTGTACCTAATAAAGTGGCCGGTGAGTGTATATATTGAGTTTTATTTTGCTGTGTTGAAAGAAAAAATTGATTAACATAAAAAAATGTACCAAAAAAGTGAAATTTTTACATTTCACCTCCATTTTCCTTGTGGAACACCTCAAGTTTTGAATAATTTGAGGGCTTTAGTTTCTAAAATGGGGTAATTTATGGGTGGTTTCCATTACATAAGCCCCTCAAAATAACTTTATAACTGAATTGGTGCTTAAAAAATGGTTTTGGAAATTTTGTTGAAAATTTGAAAATTCCTTCTAAACTTCTTAGTCTTCTAATGTCCTAAAAAATAAAATGACATTTACAAAATTATGCCAACATAAAGCAGACATATGAGGAATATGAGGAAAGTTATTACCACATAAAGTGACACATGTCAGATTTCCAAAAATCGGCCTGGGATTTAAAGTGAAACGTGGCCTGGTACTGAAGATGTTAAGTGTGTGGTTATCTAATCAATCTAATCAAGAGAAAGTGTTGAGGGCAGCTCAGTCCTTTGAATTCCGGGGGGAAAAAATGAGCAGTCTGGTTTGGCGTTTTCTGGGAATAGCAGCTATATAAATAGAAAGAAAACGCAAGTTTTCGAGCATGTGAGTGTTTGCCTTAAAGGGTTATTCTCATTTTAGACAATGGGGGCATATCGCTAGGATATGGCCCCATTGTCTTATAGGTGCGGGTCCCACCGCTGGGACCCGCACCTATTTCCAGAACGGAGCCCCCGAAGTGAATGAGGGCGCACTGCGCATGCGCAGCCACCCTCCATTCATTTCTATGGGGCCGCCGAAAATAGCCGAGCGCTGGCTCGGCTACTTCCGTCGGCTCCATAGAAATGAATGGGAGCGCACCGCGCATGCACGGCCCGGCTCCCATTCATTTCTATGAGCGGCGCGGGGAGCTGCGCCTGGTGCAGCGCTCCCCGCTCCGTTCTGGATATAGGTGCGGGTCCCAGCGGTGGGACCCGCACCTATAAGACAATGGGGGCATATCCTAGCGATATGCCCCCATTGTCTAAGATGAGAATACCCCTTTAAGTGTGTGACTTAGATAAGTGACTTTAGATATAGGGACTTTAGGAGAAGACTGCATTAAAGGGTTTCTGTCACCAAGTTTGACCATATTAAACCAGATGACATTTGCAAAGCGCAAATGTCACCTGATGTCTAATATGGTCTTCTTTTTAAGATATATGTCCCCGTTTTCTTAAAAAAGCTACTTTTGTAATATGTAAATTACCTTCACTAGGTGCAAGGGGCGGTAACCCTGCACCTAGTAGCGCCGTTTTCCCCACCTTCTATATTATGTCATTAGTGTAGATTGACAGGGCCAGGCAGCTTGCTCTATCTGCTGCTGTCCCTGTCAGCACTGCAAATCTCGCGCCTGCGCCGTGGGTACGTCATTCGGCGCAGGCGCAGTGAGTGCAGCTGGCTGCCGGGCTCCCGGCTTCCTCACTGCGCCTGCGCCGCCTTCTCTTCCGGGTGTAGTTTGACGTCATCATCGCAGGCGCAGTGAGGAAGCCGGGAGCCCGTCAGCCAGCTGCACTCACTGCGCTTGCACTGAGTGACGGACCCACGGCGCAGGCACGGGATTTGCAGCGCTGACAGGGCCAGCAGCAGATAGAGTGAGCTGCCTGGCCCTGTCAATCTATGCTGATGACGTCATATAGAAGGTGGGGAAAACGGCGCTACTAGGTGCAGGGTTACCGCCCCTTGCACCTAGTGAAGATAATTTGCATATTACAAAAGTAGCTTTTTTAAGAAAATGGGGACACATATCTTAAGAAGAAGACCATATTAGACATCAGGTGACATTTGCGCATTGCAAATGTCATCTGGTTTAATATGGTCAAACTTGGTGACAGAAACCCTTTAAAGAGGACCTTTCACCACTCCTGACATGCCTGTTTTAATAGCTCCATGCATTCCCCACGTACTAACAATTCTGGAACATCTATTCTTATGTCTGTATGTTGTGCCATTCCTTTATTATTTGCACTAGAAGTTATGAATGAATTGCTATTTGTCTTCAGTAAGGGAACAGAGGGGAGGTGACCAGTTGGGGGTGTGTATCTGCACAGACTGACTCTAGCCAATCAGTGCTGCCATGTTCAGACTGTGCAGATACACCCCCCAACTTGTTACCTCCCCTCTGTTCCCTTACTGAAGACAAATAGCAATTCATTTATAACTTCTAGTGCAAATAATAAAGGAATGGCACAACATAGAGCCATAAGAATAGATGTTCCAGAATTGTTATTACATGGGGAATGCATGAAGCTATTAAAACAGGCATGTCAGGAGTGGTGAAAGGTCCTCTTTAAGTCAGTTGTTTGTCATTTTCATTGTATTGTATTATTGTATTTGTTCTTTTTTTTTCTCTTTTCTTGTGTAATTTTCATTAGGAAGGATGTACTCCATGATTGAAAAGGCAGTCCAGTGCAAATCTTGTGCAATGTATGCAGTCCTGGAAAAGCCATTTGAGGGTGCACATTGTTGTGCAAATTGCACTTTTTGAATCCCAGATCCTGTATCTAAAATGAGCAAATTCCAATACTGGCAATATGGAAAAAAGTTTGCTGCTCTACTGAGCAGATACCCTATGGGGTAGATGAGGGAGGCGGTGGTATGGAGGATCAGGAAAGTAAGGTATCTAGCTGGGTAACAGAAAGCAGGGCAGAGGGAAGAGTACTAGGGAAGCTAGCAGGTGAAGGGGATATAAGTTCAGGGATAGCACTGCTAAAGTTAGCCAGCCCAGGGAATGTCAGCTCCAGTAAGCAGGGAAACAGGAGTGCAGGACAGGCCAGACAAGTGCTAGTAGTGGGTGACTCAATGATTAGGGTTATAGATAGAGTGATTTGTCACAAAGACTAGGATCGGCAAGCGGTGTCTTCCAAAAAGCAAAGTTTGACCAGCTAAGACAGGGCATTAGCATCACTAACTGGGATACTGTCCTCAAAAATAAAAATGCAACCATAAAATGTGAGATTTTTAAAAGCACCTAAATTCTGATTGTGAGGGGTACATACCTTACGGGTAAAAAAAACCCCAATGTGGATAAAAAGAACTGTAACGGGAGCAATAGAAGAAAGAAAGCATTTAAATCACTGCGGTGTGAATTGGGACAGGCTGTTCTGGCAGACAACAGTCAGTCGGAATTCTCTGGATCTGGCACTGCCGGATGCAATCGGAATGCCTGCTGGCTAAGTATAATGGGGTCTGGTGGAGATTCTGCCACATTGAGGCAAAAATAGCCGAGAATCGACCGGATACAAACCGCAGTATGCTGCAGTTTATGTCTGGCCGACTCCTGACATTGTCGGCCCAATCAGGTGGCTGGATCATATTGCTGCAGGTGTGAATGTTGCCTCAAACAGGAAAGTAGCAAGGCAGTATTGAAAAACTATAAGAAAAAAAATAGAATATATAAAAGACATATAAAAGCAGCCATGCTGGAGACAGACTCAATGTCAAAGAGCGTAAAGCCAATCCTGAAAATGTTGGCTCTTTACAGAGTGATGAGGGAAAGGTTTTAGAGAGCGATGAGGAGAAAGCAAATCTATTCAATATTTTTTCTCTCAACTGTATTTACTGAAGAAAATGATCAGTAAGATGAAATGCAGAATGTAAAAGTAAACTCCCCATTAACGTGGCCTCTCTGACCGAGGAAGAAGTACAACGGCATCTTACAAAGATTAAAGTAGACAAAGGACCGGGTCCACATACACCACCGTATCCTAAGAGAATTAAGTAATGTCATAGACAGGCCCTTATTTCTGATATTTAAGGACTCTATAAATACAGGGAGTGTGGCGCCAATATTCAAAAAGGGGTCAAAAACAAGCCTTGAAATTATGGGCCGGTAAGTTTAACATCTGTTGTGGGTAAACAGTTTGAAACTTTTTTTAAGAGATTATTATGGTTATCCTAGAGTATCTCAATGAAATAAGCGAATAACGCTGAATCAGAATTTCTTCATGAGGGATCGGACATGTCAAATTAATTTAATCAGTTTCTATGAGGAGGTAAGATCTAGACTTGACCAACCTAAAAGGTTGGTACATAAAATGAGAAGGCTTGGACTGGGGGAAAATATGTGTATGTGGGTAAGTAACTGGCATAGTTATGGAAAAAAGAGGGTGGTTATTAATGGTACACACTCAGATTGGATCATTGTCACTAGTGGGGTACCAAAGGGGTCTGTATTGGGCCCTATTCTCTTCAATATATTTGTCAATGATCTTGTAGAAGGCTTGCACAATAAAATATCAATTTTTGCAGATGACACTAAACTGTGTAACGTAATTAACACAGAAGAGGACAGTACACTGCTACAGATGGATCTGGATAGACTGGAGGCTTGGGGAGAGAAGTGGCAGATGCGGTTTAACACTGACAAATGTAAGGTTATGCACATGTAAATGGCAAGAAATAATGCAAGTTGCCTGTACATGCTAACATAGTTTATTAGGCTGAAAAAAGACATCCGTCCATCCAGTTCAGCCATGCTACAAGCTGATCCAGAGAAACCCTGTGGTTTACCATTACTAAATGATAACATACTGGGTAACACTAACGTGGAAAAGGACTTTTAGTAGACAGTAAACTAAACTGTAGAACCCAAAGGGGTTTATATGCACATGATAAGAACATAGCCCTGCGACATTATAAATCACTAGTCAGACCACACATGGAGTACTGTGTACAGTTCTGGGCTCCCGTGAGCAAGGCAGACATAGCAGAGCGAGGGCAACTAAAGTAATAACTGGAATGGGTGGACTACAATACCTAGAAAGATTATCAAAATTTGGGTTATTTATTTTAGAAAAAAGACATCTGAGGGGAGATCTAATCATTATGTATAATGACATCCACTACATCTAAAGCATAGAAAGTTTCTACACAAACATAGAAGAGGATTCTTTACTGTAAAAGCAGTGAGACTATGGAAGTCTCTATAAAAGGGGGTGGTGATGGTGAATTCACTAAAAGAGTTGAAGAGGGGCCTGGATGTATTTCTGGAGTGTAATAATATTACAGGTTATACTTACTAGATTTCTGGAGAAGGGTCGTACGGTATATCCCGGCAGTTATTATGATTGCATAATTGGAGTCGGGAAGGAATTTATTCCCCTAAAATGAGGAAAACTGGTTTCTACCTCACAAGATTTTCTGCCTTCTTCTACAAACTATGGTGGTCATTTATCAAACTGGTGTAAAGTAGAAGTGGCTTAGTTGCCCACAGCAACCAATCAGATTATGTTTTTAATTTTTCAAAGTAGCTGTCTAAAATGAAAGGTGGAGTCTGATTGGTTTCTATGGGCAACTAAGCCAGTTCTACTTTACACCAATTTGCTAAAAGACCCCATATGTTACTATATTAATATCATGTTCATCAAATTGAATTAGCTGCTATTGCTGCTGTGGCTTCTGTTACTTGTAATAGCAGGGACAGAAGAAGGTTGGTGTCTTATCTCTTGTTGCAGGGAGATATGTGACACACATCCTCGATGAGCTGCCACTGCCTGAGCTCAAAATGACACATGCTTTCTGCTGTGGTAGCCTAGTGCATGATTTAATTTTTGACCGTTTTACGCTGTTCGTACAGGCACTCGGGCATATTCAACATGGAATTTTACGAAGTTGGAACATCACGGATCAAGGGGTGCAAAACAGATTGTTTTGTCCCTGCATGTCTAGAAGGCCATTCTAAGCCACATAAGAATGGCTGAAATCTACAGACAATACACTGAAAAAGGTTTACAAATGTGGATTATAATCATCACTGCCAAATGAAAAGTTAAAAATAGAAAATAACAAATATTTTATTGAATGTAATGATAAAATAAGGGAAGAAACCACCTGACTTATCAGGTGCTGATAGGCAGAGAACAGGTGGAATTGGTTATCTACGTTGGTGTCCTGAAAAGACAAAAGATTCTTCTTTTGTAATCCTGTGAGGATCAAAACATGAGTATGGAGCTTCCCAAACAGGACACCATGACTTTCCACCAATGAAACAATTACTCCTTTATTGCATCCCCACCTCTACTTTGTATGGTGGCATAGGAGTGCACTTGGTGCTGATGCGTGACACAACACAGCATAAGACCTGACTAAGGAGTGGTAATTGGTGCACCAAAGGGGATGTGTAGCCAAATCTGTAAGTGACTTGTATAGGCACTGAGCATGTCAGTGAGCATGTGCCACCGTTTCTGACTGTCACTTATATAGATCAAGGCTTGGAATTTGGTCCCTAGATTAGTGTACACTTGCCAAGTAAGGAACTGTTCTCGCTGATTCAATGCCTCAAAGAGTTGCTGTGAACCTCAAATCAGTCAGTCCATAATCATTATTTCTATATCCTGATTCTGATGAGCCAGACCCATTCAGATGAATTAGGCCTATTGTAGAGTCTCTGACTCTCACTAAATCCAGCCACACGTTCACATGCACATACAAACTAATTGGAGATTATCCACATGCTTACCCACAGTCCATTCACCAACAACCATTGCTGGGTACAGTGGTTCCCAAACTTTGAACTGAACTCGCTAAGTAGTATTGGCTTGCGAGTTGTGATTGTTCTTGTTCACTAGCCATGATTGTACTTGCTTGATGCCTTTCTCGACATGAGTGGGTCATCAGGAGTAGGACGGAGTAATCATTAGAAGCACTGGAATGCTCGCCATTTCTGGTATGGTGTGGCAGTGTAGGTGGCTCTAGTATGGCCAGGAGGGCATTCTTAGACACATAAGAATAGCTGAAATCTGCAGACACTCTCCTAGACTTGGCCAGCACCTTCTGCAAGCAACAATACTTTTTCAAAAATCATTGCGCCACCAAATTTATCAGAAGCACCATGCAGGAAGTGTGTTATTTTCCCAAACTGCAGTGCAGCCACAATGTTTCTGACATTGTCACTGACCACTTTGCCCAGGTATAGTTGGCAGGGAGACATCCAGGAGGGAATTTGCTGCTTGATGTAGATTAAGAACTTATCTGCTATGTGGTTTCTCTTGCTCAGCCTCATCAGTTCTAAGACAATGCTGCAGTTTACAGATATAAAAGGATGGAGGTGAAGTGGAAGAAACCCCCTGTCATGTTTCTGCTGGGAATGGAAGGAAGCCCACTGAGAAGGACATGGAGGGAAAAGTTGGATAAGTACCTGGCATGGAAACAAGATCAGCACAAACATGGAGGTATAATTAGGATCTGGCTTTGTTGCTGTGGTACAGCATCAGAGCTGCCATGCCAAACATTGACCAAGTGAAAAATCACAAGAACTATCCCTGGTTGTAACAGCTGCTCCACGTCTCCATGGTGCCATGCACCTTGCTGCACAATGGAACACCCATGTTCTCCACCAAGCACACGAGACAGAATGGAATTTTTGGAATACGAGATAATGTTAAAAAATTTTGGAGTGAAATTTTTCATAGACTGCGTTTTACGCACACCTCTTCATAAATCAGGACCATCTTCTTGTAGTATGAACTTGCAGGTGTGGCTGTCTCCTTTTTGGTTGTGCACTACTGACTAATCCATCTTTCCCACAAGCTTATTTTAATTAGTGTAGTATAAAGCTGAAGCCTGCTCTCCCTGTATTCATTGGAGGTCTGCTGGTACCAGGTACAGTTATGGGCTAAATAATAGCAGTGTGTTTAACACAACTCATTCCTCACTGGGAGTGCTGCACATTCAACGTGAATATTTACACTATAAACTGATAATAATAGCTATACTATAGCTACACTATAAACTGATAATTAATAACTAATAATTAGTTGTATAATAGTGTTGATCGAGCACCAAAGCGCTCGGGTGCTCTAGTGCTCGGGTGCTCTAGTGCTCGGGTAGAACACATGGTGATGCTTGAGTGCTCTACAGAGCACCCGAGCACAATGGAAGTCAATGGGAGAACCAGAGCATTAAACCAGGCACCCCCTGCTCTGAAGAGGGGAGGGTATCTGGTTCACAGTAAAAGGTCAGAAAATGATGGAAACACAACTGAAATGGTTTGGAAACAGCATGGGGAGGATGTCTGGATGCATTTTGGATTCCCAAGTCACTGCTGGGAACGATGTTGTCCGAGTATTACGCCACTTTTACAGAATGACAATAATACACACAAAACCGAAGATGTTCCTAAAATTGTTAGGAAACATTCTTTCCTGTATATTTACTTGTATATAAAGTGCAAGTGCTGCCAAAAATTACAAGGAAGAGGCACTCCGATACAAGCGGTATATCACATAAAGGAGGGCCTCATTCAAATTGTGGGACAATTGTTAACGTCGTGGGACTACTACACTTATAAAGCCTATGCACTAAGTGAAAGGACTGCCAAAAATTACAAGGAACAGGCACTCCAATACACCCTTTATTACACACGAAAGAGGGCATCAGACACACCCTTGAAAAATTATGATTGATGGCCTGCTGGTGACTTTCAAAAGCATTAGGAGCAAGGGGCAGCTGGTGACCCTCTAAAACATTAAGGGCGAGTGCTTGCTGCTGATCTGACCATCTAAAACATTAGGGGTGAGGGCCTGCTGGTGATCCTCTAAAACATTATGGGCGAGGGCCTGCTGGTGACCCTCTAAAAAATTAGGGGCGAGGGCCTGCTAAGCAACATACATAGTTTATAAGGCTGAAAAAAGACATCTGTCCATCCAGTTCGGCCTGTTTTCCTACAAGTTGATCCAGAGGAAGGCAAAAAACCCCTGTGGGGTAGAAGCCAATTTTCCCCACTTTAGGGGAAAAAATTCCTTCCCGACTCCAATCAGGCAATCAGAATAACTCCCTGGATCAATGACCCCTCTCTAGTAACTATGACCTATAATATTGTTACCCTCCAGAAATACATCCAGGCCCCTCTTGAACTCTTTTAGTGAACTTACCTTAACCACCTCCTCAGGCAGAGAGTTCCATAGTCTTACTGCTCTTACCGTAGAGAATCCTCTTCTATGTTTGTGTACAAACCTTCTTTCCTCCAGATGCAGAGATTGTCCCCTTTTCACAGTCACAGTCCTGGGGATAAACAGTTCATGGGAGAGATCTCTGTACTGACCCCTGATATATTTATACATAGTTATTAGATCTCCCCTCAGTCGTCTTTTTTCTAAAGTAAATAACCCAAATTTCAATAATCTTTCTGGGTACTGTAGTCCACCCATTCCAGTTATTACTTTAGTTGCCCTCCTCTGAACCCTCTCCAGCTCTGATATGTCTGCCTTGTTCACAGGAGCCCAGAACTGTGCACAGTACTCCATGTGTGGTCTAGTGATTTGTAAAGTGGCAGGACTATGTTCTCATCACGGGCATCTATGCCCCTTTTGATGCAACCCATTATCTTATTGGCAGCAGCTGTCTGACACTGGTTTCTGCAGCTTAGTTTGCTGTTTACTAAAATTCATAGGTCCTTTTCCATGTCAGAGTTACCCAATGTTTTACCATTTAGTATGTACTGGTGACTTGCATTATTCCTTCTCATATGCATAACCTTGCATTTGTCAGTGTTAAACCTCATCTGCCACTTCTCTGCCCAAGCCTCCAGTCTATCCAGATCCATCTGTAGCAGTGTACTGTCCTCTTCTGTGTTAATTACTTTACAGTTTAGTGTCATCTGCGAAAAATGATATTTTACTGTTCAAGCCTTCTAGAAGATCATTGATAAATATATTGAAGAGAATAGGGCCCGATACTGACCCCTGTGGTACCCCACTAGTGACAGTGACCCAATCAGGGTATGTGTCGTTAATAACCACCCTCTGTTTTCTATCACTGAGCCAGTTACTTACCCACATACAGACATTTTCTCCCAGGCCAAGCATTCTCATTTTATATACTAACCTTTTATGCGGTACCGTGTCAAATGCTTTGGAGAAGTCCAGATATACGACATCCATTGATTCACCGCAGTCAAGTCTAGAACTTACCTCCTCATAGAAACTGATTAAATTAGTTTGACATGACTTATCCCTCATGAAGCCATGCTGATATGGAGTTATTTGCTTATTTTCATTGACGTACTCCATCTCTTAGAAAACCTTCAAACAGTTTACCCACGACAGATGTTAAACTGACCGGCCTCTAGTTTCCGGGCTCTGTTTTTGGACCCTTTTTGAATATTGGCACCACATTTGCTATGTGCCAATTATCTGGAACACTCCCTGTCAGTATAGAGTCCTTAAATATCAGAAATAAGGGTCTGGCTATGACATTACTTAATTCTCTTAGTATATGGGGGTGTACGCCATCCGGTCCTGGCGATTTGTCTATTTTAATCTTTTTAAGACGCCGCTGTACTTCTTCCTGGGTCAGATAGGGCACTTTTAATGTGGAATTTACTTTTATATTCTACATTTCATCTGACAGTTTATTTTCCTCAGTGAATGGTGCTTCTGGTGACCCTCTAAAAAAAAAAAAAATTAGGGTTGAGAGACTGCTGGTGACCCTCTAAAACATTATGGTCGAGGGCCTGCTGATGACCCTCTAAAAAATTAGGTGTGAGGGCCTGCTGGTGACCCTCTAAAACATTATGGACGAGGGCCTGCTGGTGACCCTCTAAAACATTATGGGTGGGTCTGTTGCTGAGCTGACCCTCTAAAACATTAGCACTTTGATATGATGGAAGAAAAGGAGGAAGAGGACGAGAAGAGGAAGAGGAAGGCGTGCATGGGAATACAGTTTATTCAATACACCCTAAAAGCCACATTTAAAGTTCTTTTATGTTCAGCCACTTTCCTCTGGTGGGGTAGCGAAGTAAGGGGCAATCCAGGCCTTGTTCATTTTGATAAGAGTCATCCTGTCAGCATTTTCATTTGATAGGCAGATGCGCTTATCAGTTTTTATGCCCCCAGCGGCACTAAATACCCGCTTTGACAAAACGCTGGCGGCAGGGTAGGCCAGCACCTCCAAGGCGTAGAGCGCCAGTTCGTGCCACGTGTCCAGCTTGGACACCCAATAATTGTAAGGCACAGAGGGATCACTGAGGACGTTGACACGGTCATCTAGGTACTCCTTCGCCATCTTCCAAAACTTCTCCCTCCTTGTGATACTAGGCCACTCATCAGGATGAGGGTGCTGGTGGGGTGTCATGAAAGTGTCCCAGGCCTTGGAGAGTGTCGCCCTGCCTCTGTTGGAACTGCTGTGTGTTCCCCTCGTCTCCCCTCCTCAGTTGCCCAAGGAACTACGTACTCTGCCGCCAGCGTTGTCAGCTGGAAATTTTTGGAGCAATTTTTCCACAAGGGCCTTCTGGTATTGCACCATTTTGCTAGTCCTCTCCACCACAGAAATGAGAGATGAGAAGTTCTCTTTGTAGCGGGGGTCGAGAAGGGTGAACAACTAGTAATCGGTGTTGGCTAAAATGCATAAAACGCGAGGGTCACAGGAAAGGCAGCATAGCATAAAGTCAGCCATGTGTGCCAGAGTCCCAACAGACAAGGTTTCGCTCTCCTCACCAGGAGGATGACTCTCAATCTCCTCGTCCTCTTCCTCCTCTTCGGCCCATCCACACGGAAGAGATGGAGTAAACCTGCTATGGGTACTACCCTCTGTAGCGTTGGTAACCGTCTCCTGCCCCTCCTCCACCTCATCATCATCATTCAATTCACCCTGAGAAGACGAACTGAGGGTGGTCTGGCTATCACCCTGTGTACTGTCTTCCCCCATTTCCACCTCTTCCACATGCAAAGCGTCCACCTTAATTGTGAGCAGTGAGCGTTTCAGTAGTCACAGAAGTGGGATGGTTACGCTGATAATAGCGCTATCGTCGCTAACCATCTGTGTTGATTCATCAAAGTTGCGTAAAACCTTACAGAGGTCAGACATCCATGCCCACTCGTCGCTTGTGAAGAGCGGAAGATGACTGGAAAGGCGACGACCGTGTTGCAGCTGGTATTCCACTACTGCCCTCTGCTGCTCACAAAGCCTGGCCAACATGTGGAAAGTGGAGATCCAGCACGTGCTCAGGTCGCACAACAGTCAGTGAGCTGGCAATTGCAAGCACTGCTGCAGCATTACCAGACCGGCGGAAGCTGTAGGTGACTTTCAGAAATGCCACAGGCGGCACACCTTCTCCAGTAGCTCAGGCAAATTGGGGTAGGTTTTGAGAAACCGCAGAACCACCAAGTTGAACACGTGGGCCAGGTATGGTAATGTGTGTGAGCTTGCCGAGCTCCAAAGCCACTACCAAGTTGCGGCCATTATCAGACACAACCATGCCAGGTTGTAGGTTGAGTGGCGAGAGCCACCGCTCAGCCTGGTCCCTTATACCCTGCCACAGCTCTGCGGCGGTGTGCTGCTTGTCACCTAAGCAAATAAGTTTCAGAACAGCCTGTTGCCGCTTCTCGACTGCAGTGCTACACTGCTTCCGGCTACTGACTGATGGCTGACTGGTGCTGCGGTGGAAGTGGAGGAGGAGAAGGAGGGGTTGCAGCCGCTAATGTACGTGGTGGCAGAAACCCGGATGGAAGTAGGCTCCGCAATCCTTGGCGTCGGTAGCACCTGTGCCATCCCAGGGTACGACTCGCTCCCAGCCTCCACAACGTTCACCCAGTGTGCCGTCAGGGAAATGTAGCATCCCTGGCCAAAAGCACTTGTTCATGTGTCAGTCGTTAAGTGGACCTTCCCAGTAACTGCGTTAGTCAGGGCACGGGTTATGTTACGGGACACATGCTGGTGTAAGGCGGGGACGGCACACCGGGAAAAATAGTGGCGGCTGGGTACTGAGTAACGAGGGACAGCTGCCGCCATCAGGCTGCGAAAAGCCTCAGTGTGCACAAGCGTAAACAGCAACATTTCCATGGCCAGCAATTTGGAAAGTTGCGCATTTAGTGCTATAGCGTGAGGCTGGGTATTTGCGCTTGCGTTCAAAGGCCTGGGGTATGGATATCTTTACGCTGCGCTAGAATACAGAAGTGGACGTGCTCGCTGATGGTTCTTGCGAAGGTCCAGGTGCAGGGCGGCAGGCATCTGGGCCTGCGTCTTGGACAGGGGATTGGCCAGCATGTAATACAGGGGAAGAGGAGGCAGTGGTGTGACACGCAGACACCGATTGTGGACCCAGGCGTTTGGTTCACCTATTAGGGTGCTTTGCTGCCATGTGGTGGAGCATGCTGCTGGTGGTCAGGTTGCTAGTGTTCACGCCCCTGCTCATTTTGGTACTGCACAGGTTGCAAATGACAATTCTTTTATCGTCCGCACTTTCCTCAAAAAAGCGCCAGACTGCGAAACACCTACCCCTTGGCAAGGGAGATTGCCGCAAGGGGGTGCTCCAGGGAACAGTTGAGGGCGTGTTTGGTGTGACCTGCCTTCTCCCTTTTGCCACCCCACTGCCTCTTCCAGCCTGTTGCGGTGGTGCGGGTCCCTCCCCCTCTGTACTGCTGTCCTCGCTCAGATTGCCACCTTCCCAGGTTGGGTCAGCGATTTCATAGTCCACCACCTCCTCTTCCACTTCCTCACTCTGGTCCTCCTCCTGACATGCTGACCTAACAAAAACCTCACTTATTGACAACTGTGTCTCATCCTCAAAATCAACCTCTTGAGACACTAATTGCCCTTGATTTATTGGCAACTGTGTCTCATTCTCATTATCAACCTCTTGAGACACTACTTGCCGTTGACTTATTGGCAACTGAGTCTCATCATCATCCACCCCGCGAGACACTAATTGCCGTTCCCCACCGTCATCTTCTTCTGACTGTGGATGCTCATGAGCTTGGGAATCAGGGCACAACATCTCCTCATGTCCCTCTTCAAGCGGGCTTGATGAGAGGCCCAAATCAAGGAACGCCGATGAAAAGAGCTCCTCAAAATATCCGAGTTTGGAATCACTTGTTTGCCCAGACTCTCCATGGTGGGAGGAAAGAGGATCAGGGTGAGGATTCTGTTGACCAGACTCTTGGCTACTGAGATTGGACTTTGTGGAAGACAGGGTGGTGCTTAACCGACTGGAAGCATTAAGTGCTGCAATCGAACCGACTACCTGGTCGCCCTGGTGTGGCGTCAAGAGTGGTGTCTTGCGCCACCCTGCAAACTGGGACATGAAGCTAGGAATTGTGGATGACTGTGTTTCAGCAGCACAGCCACTTCCCTGTCCCTTACTATTTGCTTTACGCATATTAAATGGTATATATGCAAGTATGTCACAAGTACAGTAGCGCAGATTTTTTAAGTGTATGAGCAAATAAATTTCACCGAATGTCACAAATATTTAGGATGCGCAAACGTTATACAGCAGAGGTAGCGCAGTTAATGTCACTGTCACTAACAGCAGAAAAAATTTCACCGAATGTCACAAATATTTAGGATGTGCAAACGTTATACAGCAGGCGCAGCACAGTTAATGTCGCTGTCACCAACAACAGAAAAAATTTCACCGAATGTCACAAATATTTAGGATGCGCAAACGTTATACAGCAGACGCAGCTCAGTTAATGTCGCTGTCACCAACAGCAGAAAAAATTTCACCGACTGTCACAAATATTTAGGATGCGCAAACGTTATACAGCAGGCACAGCGCAGTTAATGTCGCTGTCACCAACAGCAGAAAAAATTACACTGAATGTCACAGGTATTTAGGATGTTCAAACATTATACAGCAGATGTAGCGCAGGTAATGTCGCCGTCACCAGCGGCAGAAAAAATTATAATGAATGTCACAGGTATTTAGGATGTTCAAACGTTATACAGCAGATGTAGCACAGGTAATATCACCGTTACTAACGGCAGAAAAAATTACACTGAATGTCACAGGTATTTAGGATGTTTAAACATTATACAGCAGATGTAGCACAGGTAATGTCGCCGTCACCAGCAGCAGAAAAAATTAAAATGAATGTCACAGGTATTTACGATGTTCAAACGTTATACAGCAGATGGAGAGCAGGTAATGTCGCTGTCACCAACGACAGAAAAAATGATAGTGAATGTCACAGGTATTTAGGATATTCAAACGTTATACAGCAGAATTAGCACAGGTAATATCGCCGTCACTAATGGCAGAAAAAATTACACTGAATGTCACAGGAATTTAGGATTTTCAAATGTTATACAGCAGACAGAGCGCAGGTAATATCTCTGTGATCAGTGGCAGAAAAAAAAAACATGAATGTCACAGGTATTTAGAATGTGCAAACGTTATACGCGACATAGCGCA
>ONZH01000237.1:0-16623 GCA_900303285.1 Rhinella marina | reverse complement strand
GCAAGAGTGATCTCAAAGAACAGCCCTTCTAAGGGCTACAAGACATTTTTTTTGTCTCCTGGCTGGGCTGGCTAGCACTAGTAGTGAAGCTATCGCCATATATAACACTTTTTTTTATTGTTTTATCTCAGTGATACAAATCCATTTCATACAGCTGTGTGGAACCATTCTGTGTGTCACAGTTCAGCTGTCCACTCACCACAAACCACAATCCGTATTTTCTGTCCAGGTGACCCATACTGTACGTCACATAATCAAATACAGTCTTTTGCTTTCACTGATACAGCTATATTACAAAAATCTCTGTGCGACATTTGTCTGGGTTGCAGTCAAAATAGCCACAGTAAGCAGGGGCTGAGTTTGCGCTCTGATATTTTCTGCACGTCACGTTAAAAAAATAAAAAATAATAGTTTTTTAATGTTTTATCTCAGTGATACAAATCCATTTCATACAGCTGTGTGAACCATTCTGTGTGTCACAGTTCAGCTGTCCACTCACCACAAACCACAATCCGTATTTTCTGTCCAGGTGACCCATACTGTACGTCACGTAATCAAATACAGTCTTTTGCTTTCACTGATACAGCTATATTACAAAAATCTCTGTACGACATTTGTCTGGGTTGCAGTCAAAATAGCCACAGTAAGCAGGGGCTGAGTTTGCGCTCTGATAATTTCTGCACGTCACGTTAAAAAAATAAAAAATAATAGTTTTTTTAATGTTTTATCTCAGTGATACAAATCCATTTCATACAGCTGTGTGGAACCATTCTGTGTGTCACAGTTCAGCTGTCAAGTCACCACAAAGCACAATCCGTATTTTCTGTCCAAGTGACACATTCTGTACGTCACTTAATTAAAAAAGGTCTTTTGCTCTCACTGATACAGCTACATTACAAAAATCTCTGTGCGACATTTGTCTGGGTTGCACTTAAGCAGACCAAGTCTGCCTAATCTAATAGTTTCCGTGTAATTGCTCCATAATGCACGCTACGTAATAACATACGTAATTTTGCTCTAACTTATCCACCTATATACAAAGCACAATCCGTATTTTCTGTCCAGGTGACACATTCTGTACGTCACTTAATTTAAAAAGGTCTTTTGCTCTCACTGACACAGCTACATTACAAAAATCTCTGTGCAACATTTGTCTGGGTTGCACTTAAGCAGACCAAGTCTGCCTAATCTAATAGTTTCAGTGTAATTGCTCCATACTGCACGGTACGTAATAACATACGTAATTTTGCTCTAACGTATCCACCTATATATTAACTTGTTCAGATTGAACAAGTTTGTGGGTTTCAGTAAAGCAGGCCCATTTTTTTTTGTACATATAATACATATATACAGAAAATGTTGAACCCCAGGGCTAAGCGGTCGAGGACGAGGGCGTGGGCATTCAATTACTGCAGGGGGCAGAGGCCGTGGTCCTGGGCAGGGTGAGACAGTACCTGCTGATGAGGGAGCAGGGGAACGCCGCAGAGCTACACTCCCTAGCTTCATGTCTCAACTTACAGGGACACGTGGTAGAGGACTGTTGAAACCACAACAGTGCGAACAGCTGATCTCGTGGATTGCGGACAATGCTTCAAATAATTTGTCCACCAGTCAGTCTTCCACACAGACCACCCACGTTACCCAAGGGAGCACTCCTCTGGCTCCTCCACCTCAACCTCCTTCCCCCCAGTCTGCCCCCTCCCAGGAAAATTTGGAATGCAATCCGGCATACTCTGCGGAACTGTTTTCTGGACCCTTCCGAGAGTCACAAACCACTTCTCAGGTTGCTGCTGACCTCTTTCCCGATGCCCAAGTTTTCCAACTGTCGCAGTCTGTGGGTGATAATGATGACATTGTTGACTTAGCGGAAGGAGTGTGTAAAGAGGTGTCGGACGATGAGGAGACACGGTTGTCAGACAGTGGTGAAGTTGTTGTCAGGGCAGGAAGTCCGAGGGGGGAGCAGACTGAGGAATCGGAGGATGACGAGGTGACTGACCCAAGTTGGGTTGATAAGCCGAGTGAAGACAGTGCTTCTGAGGCGGAGGCGAGTGCTGCACCAGAACAGGTTGTAAGAGGCAGTGGTGTGGCCAGAGGGAGAAGCAGGGCCAGAGCTGGTGCATCAGCAGCAACTGTTTCACGTAGTGAAGCTCCCGTGGCGAGGCCTAGATGTTCGCAAGTCTGGAGGTTCTTTAAAGAAAGTGAGGATGACCGACGGACTGTGGTGTGCAACCTGTGCCACACCAGGATCAGCAGGGGTGCCACCACTACTAGCCTAACCACCACCAGCATGCGTAGGCATATGAGTGAATTCAAATCTCCTCCGGGGGAAAGCTGCTAAAGATTAACATTACTTATGTATCCGATTCCTCTTCTTTACTCCTCCTCCTCCTCCTCCTCCTTGTCGTCTTTGTCTAACGTTGACCCAAAAAACGCCATTTTTTAGAGGTCCAACTGGCACTCTTTTACCACAATTTTTCCGGAGGTCCACCTACAGGCCCTCTCTCTAAACAATTTTTCCGAAGGTCCACCTACAGGCCCTCTCTCTAAACAATTTTTCCGGAGGTCCACCTACAGGCCCTCTCTCCAAACAATTTTTCCGGAGGTCCACCTACAGGCCCTCTCTCTAAACAATTTTTCTTTTTCACCTAGTTGGGTGCTTCCCTAACATGTAATGGGCATGTGCCTCGCCTTTCTTGGTCTGGGTGAGCACAATTGCCATGAGGGTAACCACCAGGCTGTTGCCTGAGAATTTGGGGTAATGGTGGGATTAGGCAGCCTCAGAGGCACCCATGCAGCTGCCCCTGCTGTTTCCTGTCCATTTCCGTGGTGTTTCCATCATTTTCTGATGTTTCCAGGTTTTCACCCAGCCTTCCCTAGGCAGAGCCTTGGTCCCCTGCAAAAATGCTTGAGTCTCCCATTGACTTCAATGGGGTTCGTTACTCGAAACGAACACCCGAGCATCGGGAAAAGTTTGTCTCGAATAACGAGCACCCGGGCATTTTAGTGCTCGCTTATCTCTAGTGTTAATTCATAGTTTTGATGCCTTCAGTGTGAATCTACAATTTTCATAGTCATGAAAATATAGAAAACTCTTTGAATGAGAAGGTGTGTCCAAACTTTTGGTCTGTACTGTATAAATATATATATATATATATATATATATATATATACAGTCTCTGAACAGGGAGCCCTCCTGTCCTTTGGTTATGGTGGGCAGTTTGTAGCTTACAGTGCTCCCACCACATGCAGAGAAGGCTGTAGCCAGATTAGTGGCAATTACCTTCTTTGCCAGCAATCCTTTTCTGTCATCTAAACCTTCTATAGATCTTTTCTCTTCTGAGGGCTGGCACATAAGTTGCTTGTGGGCTGTAGGGGAATGGAATCTCCCTACAGGAGCTGCTTCTTGCTGCTCTGAGGTGTTCACTCCTCAACAGTCAGCCATTAACTCCAGAATCTTCCACCTAGAGAGGACGGGTAGAGACAACCCTCTCTAGCCTCATGGGACCCCCCACTCTCTAAACAACCTTTTGAGATTTGTAGTATATTATTATTATTATTAATAAAATGACATTTATTCTATGGTGCTGTACATATGAAAAGGGGTATACATACATAATACAGACAATTGCACTAAGCATGAACAAGACAAGTTACAAACTGCTACAGAAGGAGAGAGGGCCCTGCCTGCGAGGGCTTACAATCTATGAGTTATGGAGGAAGGACATAGTAGGTGAGGTTAAAGCTGGTCATGCTGCATGCATATAATACATGAAATACAATGATATTAATACTTTTAATGCTTTGCAGTGTATTTCAGGACACGGTAAGCAGCAGTGGCAGTAACAGTGTGCACCAAGATTCATAGCTAATTCCTTCTGTTAAACAAAAAGAAAAGCAAACAGCACTCTTCAGTAAAACAAAAACAAAAAAAAAAGAAAAACCTGCAGGAGCTGTGTCCAAATGGCTCCTTAGTGGAACAAAATAAAGAAATGGAGGCAGCACCAATAAAGTAATGGAGAAAAAAATGTTCTTTTAATGCATGTTGTGGCAGTCCAAACACATGATTTTTAACTCCTTCTGTTAGCTGTTGAAGCACTGAACCTCAGTATTAGAGATCAATATTAGCGTCAGGTCTAATTTATTGCCATGGACTTAACCTTGTAGAGCCCAAAGATTCAAGTAGGGTCCCATGAGAGAGTGGGGAAGGCGGCAGCAACAGCAATGGCAGTAACTATGACAAAAGTGGCCCTATGACAGAGTGGGGATGGTGGCAGCAGCAGTGGAAGTAGTGGCCCCATGACAGAGTGGTAAAGGTGGTTGTGACAGTGACATTAGTGGCTCTATGACAGAGTGGGAACAGTGGCAGTAGCAGTAGTGGCCCCATGACAGAGTGGGCAGTAGCAGTAGGAGCCCCATGACTGAGTGGGGGTGGTGAAAGCAACAGCAGTAGTGGCCCCATGACAGAGTGGGTAAGGTGGCAGTAACCGTAGTGGCCCCATGACAGAGTCAGGACTGTGTCAGCAGCAGTAGTGGCCCCGTAACAGAGTGGGGACTGTGGCAGTAGCAGTAGTGGCCCCATGACAGAGTGAGGAGGGGGCAGCAGCAGTGGAAGTAATGTTGAGCTGTAATCAGTGTTTATTTTTCCATTCTTCTGATCCGTCAGAAAAACAGAAAACTAAAAGCAAAAAAAACTAATCTTGTTTATGCATCCATAAAGCCTCTTTCAGACGGTCAGCTTTTTTTAAGCCTAAAACATGAGTGGGTCTAGAACAGAGATAAAATATAATGGAATTATTTGAATCTGAAATGTGTTTTGGGCCCACCCCTGCTTTTGGCTTACAAATTATGATCAAATATTGACCAAATACTGACCGTGTAAAAGAGGCCAAACGGATGCTTAAAATACAGGATTCTTTTTTATTTCTGTTCTTCTGACAGTTTAGAAGGGAAAAATAAACTATGATGTCAACATGGACAAACGGGAACAATAGTGGCCCCATAACATAGTGAGTATGGGGCTGGGGGCCAACAGCAGTGGCAGTAACAGGGACAATAGTGGTCCCATGACAGAGTGGGGAGGGGGGGTTAGTCTTTCAACATGCCCCCGCAGCACTGAACACCCGCTCTTATGACACACTACTGGCCGTGCAGGAAGCATGCAAAACTGTGTGACAACATGGAGGTGACATTGCGATCATCTGCCCAAGTTGCTGGTGTGCTTAATCTGAAACCACCTTCTGCTAAACGTACTTGTGCAGCCCTGGTACAGCTTTTTTGGAAAAGTAACGTCAGCTTGGGACTCTCCACCAGGGGTGGGATTCAAATTTTTAACAACAGGTTCCCTACTCAACGGCGGACAAGCGGTGTCATGACACATGTTTACATATACATACACCATATATATGCAACACACATACACATAAATACACCATATATACACTACACACACATAGCACCCAACTTTTAAAAAACCTATGGAGCTAAACTATGGAATGGGGGAGCTCATCTCCAGCTGCTGCTGTAATTTTAACAACTGGATCTGGAGAACCTGAGAGAACTGACTGAATCCGATGCCTGCTCTCCACCTTGAGTGGGCACAGTCAACTACATGCAAAGGGAGGAACTGTAATACCAGCAACGTTAACCTACTTGGATAAATGCATGTTAACCTTCTTGGATCAATGCATCGCCTCAGTGATCGATTGCTGTGAAAACAAGTGACGAAGAGTAAGAGTAGGAGCATCGGGAGCTATAGAAGATGTTGAAGTAGATGGGAAGGAACGACAGCTTCCTTCTGCTGACGTTGTCAAGCACTGACTGGTAGAGAGGGGATGTGGGCGGGTGGGAGATGCAGCGGTTGCTGCATCAGGCTGTAACACTAAATTAGTGACACGGATTTCCCACACTATTTTATGGTGACACTCCATGTGTTGACACAGGGCTGTCATGCCAACATTAGCAACCTGGCTGCCCCTCACCTTCTGTCACATATTTAGCATACCACCACGCTAATGCCCCCCGCGACTTGTAACTTTTTTTGACATTTTCCCTCCACCACTGCTTGAACCATGCCTGCCGCTGTTTTTATGAATCTGTGCACTGCTAGTGGGTTCCTCATAGGTAGTCTCCTGTGTGTATCCCTCCTGTGTTTGACTGCAAATATCCTAATACTTTCACCCTGCTGTCTCGTGGGCACACTTCCACCCTGCTCTCTTACGGGCACGCTGCCACCCGGCTGTCTCACGGGCACACTTCCACCCTGCTGTCTTATGGGCACGCTGCCACCCGGCTGTCTCACGAGCACGCTTCCACCCTGCTGTCTCACGGACATGCTTCCACCCTGCTGTCTTCCGGGCATGCCGCCACCCTCACTCCCTTATGAGTACAGTGGAATCTCTAGTCTGTTGCTGCGGCTACTGCTACTACCAGCCCTTCTTCTGCTGCTACTTGTCCTGGCAACAGAAGCATTTTTTCCACTGCCCGTACCTTTGGAGGGCACAGACAACTGTCTGTTGGCCATAGTGTACAGTAATATAACAGATTAACTGCAAATGTGCCAGTGGTTTAACAAAATGCAGATGGCACTATATTACGCTGCACTTTAATACTGAGGTACAGTAATTCTATGTATAAATTAAATGATTAACTGCGAGTGTGCTAGGTTTAACAAGATGTAGATGGTGAAATATTATACCACACTTTAATACTGAGGCACAGTAATTCTATGTATAAATTAAAAGATTAACTGGGATTGTGGCAGCAGGTGAACAAGACATAAACAGCAATTAGATTCAACCTGCACTGTCCCTGCAGTCTCCCTATGCGCTCCCTACAGTGTCTAAAAACTCTCCCTTCAACCTCCCTACACTGACCCTGCACTCTCCTTATCAAATTAAAAGCTTTCTGCAACACTATCCCTAGTGTATAAGCGCTTGTCAAGTCTTTTCCTAAGCTCAGCTTATAGTGAAATAACAGAGATCGAGCGGGGTGAAGCTATTTATAGGGCTTTGACATCACAGGGGATGCTGATTGGCTGCTGGATGGCATTATGTGTGATCTCACATTTGTGGGCTTCTTGCTTTCACTTTGTAACAAGCGCAGTAGCCATTTTAAGACAAAATCAGATTTGTGGCTAATCAAATTTTTCCTAAACTTCAGATTGAATTCCACAGCGTGCCGGGAGTATAGAAGAGCTCACTGAAAGCCCTGGACATGCTGATCAGTGAGCAGGAACTAAGGGGGTCATTTATCAAACTGGTGTAAATTAGAACTGGCTTAGTTGCCCATAGCAACCAATCAGATTCCTCCTTTCTTTTTCCAAAGTAGCTGTCCAAAATGAAAGGTGGAATCTGATTGGTTGCTATGAGCAACTAAGCCAGTTCTACTTTACACCAGTTTGATAAATAACCCCCTAAATGTATGAATATATATTTAATTTATAGTTATTACTGTATTGTCCCCACCAGACTGTGAGGGAGAAGTGAGGGCAGAGGCCCACCAGCTCCCATCCTAGCCAGTCTTCCTATTCAGTGCAGCACTATGCTGATGGAAGACGAATGCCCCTTAGAAATGCTCATTTGAGAGAGCGCTGCTAAGGGACATTTTAGCCCAAGTTTTCTACTATAAATAAACGATTTTCCTACATAAAGTATATTAGAAAAATGTTCCCTATCTCTGTCCCTACACATTAGCGACAGAGATAGGGAATTTGATAGTTACACCTTAAAATGCATAACACTATCAGAATTTCAGGAAAAATTCAATTCGCCGTTTGCTCGCTGCCGCCATCTTGATTGAAGATCTCGTCCGAAATCCCATGCGTGTTGACATATGATATCACCACACTGGCCGGTGTGATTTCGCACCAGATCTTAAAGCAAGATGGCAGTGGCCGGCCCCTCGTGAGCAAATGGAGGCGGTAAGTATGATTTAATTTTTTTTTTCTGTTAATTTTTCACTTTTTTTTACTCTGATTATGCCATGATCATGTATGAACGTGGCATCTGAGGGGTACAATGATGGGAAATGGTCAGGGGTGCACGACCAATGAGGCCAGGTGAGGCGATTGCCTCAGGGAGCACCAGGAAGGGGCAAGAGTGAGATAGCAGAAGGGCCATGAGCAATGAGCTCTTTCATTGTGGTAAAGGGGTTCGGTTAAGAAACTGGCATAGGGATGGCGTCGTTTCAGTTTTTGCCTCAAGCAGCAGAAAGGCTAGTGCAGCGCTGGGGGCGATGCAATTGCAGCACCCTGTCATTGCACCCACTGCTTACAAAAAAAAAAAATAATTGGTCACAAAACAAATTTTTTTTGTAAAATTCGGCAAAGCAGCCGAATCGAATTTTGAAGAAATTTGCTCATCTCTACCTAAACTAACACCTAAACTGTTCCTCTCTAACAAAAGTTAAAAACACAGATGCTGATGCCTGTACTCTATTATATGTGGTGACTCTCATTTTTAGCAGTGTCAGCGTCAATCTCTGTTGTTCTCATAGAAATATCTTTGCTATTATTCTTCAAACATAGCTTCAGCAGGAACACAATATGATCATATGTATTATATTTATATACTGCCATATTATTTCTCCCATATGGAGTATTAATTTGGAATTGCCAGCACAGTAAATTTTCTAAACCAATTGTCTGTCACTGTTCTGAGTCTCCGAGCTTAGCTTCAGCCTAGAGACATTGCAACCTTACACTTTATATTGCACTTATTAACACCCTATGATTTGCTGGTCTTGCGTTCTACACTTATAGTATCTCAGTACATAAGCTGTCACTTCACTGTCACTGGTAAGGATTGTCTGCAGTCTGCTCCTACCAGCTTTGTGTGTCATTAACAATAAGGCTCCAGCTCCTGCGAAAAGCTATTTAATAACAAAGCCCCACCAAAGTGTTTCGCCATCCTGCAGCATCATCAGGAGTTAATGATGCTGCATCCTCCAGTGGCACAGGGGGATATCAAGACCAGCATAAATATGTCTGGCTTTATAAATGACCCCCATGTTTTTTTCTCTGTTAGCACCCAATGTATTGCATTAAAAATGGATTAAAACTGAATCAATTTTTACTTCCATTTTACAATATTCTAATGTTCTGAGATCTTAACTTTTGGTTTGTCATTAGCTGTAAGTCATAATCAACATAAAAAGAAGAAACATGTCACTGTGTAATGAATCTATATAATAAATATCAGTTTCACTTTTAGAATTGAATTACTGAAATAAATTAACTTTTCAATGATATTCTAATTTATTGAGATGCACATGTATATAGAGATTTGGGAAAATTGAGATACCACTGCAAAATTATCAGTTTCTCTAGTTTTAAACTTTATGAGTATGTGTTTGACTAAAATGAGCAGTTTTTTTTATTTTATAAACTGCATTACTCCCAAATTCCAGAAAAATATATTGTATTTTAGAGAATGGCAACTGGTCAAAATAACAAAACATTAATATTACAATGATATCAGGCCTCAATTAATGCTTAATAATAATAATAATAATAATAATAATAATAATCACGTTCATATTCTTTTTTTTAATTATGAAGTACTAATATTTTGATTTAGGTGGAGTACAGACATCAATATTTCATGAAATATCCCTTATTTTTAATCATTTTAATCAGTTTTCATATGTCATGGCATGCTTGCCACCAGTCTTTCTCATTGCTGTTGGCCACTCCTGGTCCAGAAATTCAAGCAGTTTGGCTTTGTTTGATGGTGTGTGACCATCCATCTTCCTCTTGGTCACATTCCAGAGATATTCAGTGAAGTTCAAGTCTGGAGATTGGGCTTGCCATGACAGCGTCTTGATCTGGTGGTCCATCAGCTACAGCTTGATTGACCTGGCTGTGTGACTTGGGGCATTGTCCTGCTGAAAAAGCCAATCATCAGAGTTGGAGAACAATGTCAGAGCAGAAGGATAATTTTTCTTCCAGGATAGCTTTGTACGTGGCTTGATTCCTGTGTCCAAAGACAAATCTGCCCAATTCCAGCCTTGCTGAAACACATTCCATATCAGCATTAATTCTGTGCCAAATTTCACAGTAGGTGAAAGGCACTGTAGCTTTTAGGCCTCTCCAGGTCTCCGTCTAACCATTACATGACCAGATGTTGGACAAAACTGAAAATTGGACTCATCAGCGATGATGACTTTACTGCTGTCCTCTACAATCCAAGAGATTCGAATGAGGCGGCGGTCATCATGTTCAGTCGAGAGTCGTTATTTCCCTCTTCCAGTCTGTAGCTTTGTTGTTCCCAGTGTTTGCTGCTTCACCTTGTTCTTATGAACTGCTGTCTTTGAAATTTTAAGGATTGAAGCAACCTGATGCTCACTACATCCCTCTTCCAATAAAGCTAGAATTGAACCCTTCTTCCTCTCACTCAGAACTTTTCTTTTCAACACTTTTGGTATGGTCTGTAGTTACATTTGATTACACTTACCTTTCAGGTACTACTTGCACTGCTGATTAGGTGATCACCTAATCAGCACCTCTATAAGCCTATGATGAAATACAAACACTGTGTGATTTAAGAAAAAATGTAGTGGTCTCTGTTTTTTCCAGAGCTGTATAGTAGTATGATGGGTGTGTATATATATATATATATACTATATATATATATATATATATATTATATATATATATTGAGAGAGAGAGACAGAGAGAGAGAGAAAGTGAGAGAGACACATTGCCTTGAAAAAGTATTCAAACACCTTGAACTTTTCCATATTTGTTCACGTTACACCCACAAACTTAAATTTATTTTATTAGCATTTTGTGTCATAGACCTACATAAAGTAGCAAGTACAGTATGTGTGAAGTGAAAAGAAAATGATACCTAGTTTTCAAAATTTTTAATAAATAAAATCTGAGTGTGGCATGCATTTGTATTCAGTCCCCTGTACTCTGATACCCCTAAATAAAATCTAGTGTGACCAATTACCTTCAGAAGTCACCAAAGTAAATCAAGTCCATGTGTGTGTAATTTATTCTCAGTATGCCTACAACTGTTCTGTAAAGGCCTCAGAGGTTTGAAGCGAACATTAGTGATCAAACAGCAACATGAAAACCAAGGAACACACCAGAGAGGCCAGGGATAAAGTTCTGGAAAAGTGTAAAGCAGGGTTAGGTTATAAAAAAATTATCCCAACCTCTGAACATGTCACAGATCACTGTTCAATCTATCATCTGAAAATGAAAGGAGTATGGCACAACTACAAACCTACCAAGACAGTCTACCTAAACTGACAACCCATGCAAGGGTGTGAGAATCTGTCCACAGGACAACTATTAGCCATGCAGTCCACAAATCTGGCCTTTATGGAAGAGTGGCAAGAAAAAAACCATATTTGAAAACGAGACATATTAAGTCCTACTTGCCACAAGCCAATTTGGAGACATGGCAAACATGTGGAAGAAGGTGCTATGGTCAGATGAGACCAAAATTGAACGTTTTGGCCTAAATGCAAAATGCTATGTGTGGCAGAAAACTAACACTACACATCACCATGAACACATCATCCCCACAGTAGAACATGGTGGTGGCAGCATCATGCTGTGGGCATGCTTTTCTTCAGCAAGGACAGGGAAGCTGGTCAAAGTTGATGGGAAGATAGATGGAGCTAAATACAGAACAATCCTTGAGGAAAACCTGTTAGAGGCTGCAGAAGACTTCAGACTGGAGTATAGGTTTACGTTCCAGCATGACAACGACCCTAAACATACAGCCACAACTACAATGGAATGGTTTAGATTAAAGCATATTCATGTGTTAGAATGGCCCTGTCAAAGTCCAGACCTAAATCTCATTGAGAATCTGTAGCAAGACTTGAAAATTGCTGTTCACAGATGCTCTCCATCCAATCTGACTGATTTTGAGCTATTTTGCAAAGAAGAAAAAGCAAAACGTCCAGCCTCTAGATTTACAAAGCTGGTAAAGACATCCTCTAAGAGACTTGTAGCTGTAATTGCAGCAAAAGGTGGCCCTACAAAGTATTGATTTACGGGGGCTAAATACAAATGCACACCACACCACAAAATTTTGAAAACCATGTATTATTTTCCTTTCTCTTCAAACATAATTGCTATTTTGTGTTGGTCTATAACATAAAATCCCAATAAAATACATTTAAGTTTGTGAGTGTAGCGTGAAAAATGTGGGTTTAAAGGGTGCGAATACTTTTTCAAGGCACCGTATATACAGGTTGTATTCGGCCCCCTGGAACTTTTCAAACTTTTGCCACATTTCAGGCTTCAAACAAAAAGATATAACATTTTAAATTTTTGGTGAAGAATCAACAAGTGAGTCACAATTGTGAAGTGGAACGAAATTTATTGGATCATTTAAACTTTTTTTGTAATAATAAAACTGAAAAGTTGGGCGTGCAAAATTATTCGGCCCATTTACTTTCAGTTCAGAAAACTCACTCCAGAAGTTCATTGAGGATCTCTGAATGATCCAATGTTGTCCTAAATGACTGATGAAGATAAATAGAAACCTCCTGTGTGTAATCAAGTCTCCGTATAAATGCACCTGCTCTGTGATAGTCTCAGGGTTCTGCATCATGAAGACCAAGGAACACACCAGGCAGGTCCATGATACTGTTGTGGAGAAGTTTAAAGCCGGATTTGGATACCAAAAGATTTCCCAAGCTTTAAACATTCCAAGGAGCACTGTGCAAGCGATCATATTGAAATGGAAGGAGTATCAGATCACTGCAAATCTACCAAGACCCGGCTGTCCCTCTAAACTTTCATCTCAAACAAGGAGAAGACTGATCAGAGATGCAGCCAAGAGGCCCATGATCACTCTGGATGAACTGCAGAGATCTACAGCTGAGGTGGGAGAGTCTGTCCATAGGACAACATTCAGTCGAACACTTCACAAATCTGGCCTTTATGGAAGAGTGGCAAGAAGAAAGCCATTTCTCAAAGATATCCATAAAAAGTATTGTTTACAGTTTGCCACAAGCCACCTGGGAGACATACCAAACATGTGGAAGAAGGTGCTCTGGTCAGATGAAACCAAAATCAAATTTTTTGGAAACAATGCAAAATGATATGTTTGGCATAAAAGCAACACAGCTCATCACCCTGAACACACCATCCCCACTGTCAAACATGGTGGTGGCAGCATCATGGTTTGGGCCTGATTTTCATCAGCAGGGACAGGGAAGATGGTTAAAATTGATGGGAAGATGGATGGAGCCAAATACAGGACCATTCTGGATGAAAACCTGTTGTAGTCTGCAAAAGACCTGACACTAGGACAGAGATTTATCTTCCAACAAGACAATAATCCCAAACATAAAGCAAAATCTACAATGGAATGGTTCAATAATAAACGTATCCAGGTCTTAGAATGGCCAAGTCAAAGTCCAGACCTGAATCCAATTGAGAATATGTGGAAAGAGCTGAAAACTGCTGTTCACAAATGGTCTCCATCCAACCTCAAGGAGCTCGAGCTGTTTTGCAAGGAAGAATGGGCAAGAATTTCAGTCTCTAGATGTGCAAAACTGATAGAGACATACCCCAAGTGACTTGCAGCTGTAATCGCAGCAAAAGGCACAAAAAAGTATTAAAGCAAGGGGGCTGAATAATTTTGCACGCCCCACTTTTCAGTTTTATTATTACAAAAAAGTTTAAATGATCCAATAAATTTCGTTCCACTTCACAATTGTGACCCACTTGTTGTTGATTCTTCACCAAAAATTTAAAACGTTATATCTTTTAGTTTGAAGCCTGAAATGTGGCAAAAGGTTGAAAAGTTCCAAGGGGCCTGAATACCTTTGCAAGGCACTGTATCTCTTATCTTATATATATATAAAATAAATTTATGTCTGTCTGTTCTTTATGCTTGACCAAATGACTGAACCGATGGACATCAAATTTGGTATATAGGTACATAGGGTGTCTGGGAAGTTTTTTGTAAAGGTCTCAGCTCTCTAGGACATACCTTTCTTGAGATATTCCCCAAAAATGTATTAGCCAGTAGAAGCTGGCAGGTCCTTCAGTCTTGACATACAGAGTTTACACCAGGTATCCATAACAACCCAGCCATTTTTCTTCACTGTTGGGTTACTATTAAGGAGGTATGTTGCTGTGGAGGTCACTGTTAAGGGGGAAGGAGACAGTAGAAGTCACTGTTAAGGGGGTGAGCTGCTGTGGAGGTCACTGTGAAGAGGCGGGGGGCTATGGAGGTCACAGTTAAGGGAGTGGGGCGATGTGTAGGTCGCAGTTAAGGAGTAGGGCACTGTGGAGATCACTGTCATGCGGGAAACTGTTGATATCCTTTAACCACACACATACATTAAATTAAATAGTAAAAAAATATACCCGTGGGAAGCTGGGTCAATCTTCTAATATATATATACACTACCGTTCAAAAGTTTAGGGTCACTTAAATTTCCTTATTTTTGAAAGAAAAGCAGTTTTTTTCAATGAAGATAACATTAAATTAATCAGAAATACACTCTATACATTGTTAATGTGGTAAATGACTATTCTAGCTGCAAACGTCTGGTTTTTAATGCAATATCTACATAGGTGTATAGAGGCCCATTTCCAGCAACCATCACTCCAGTGTTCTAATGGTATATTGTGTTTGCTAACTGTGTAAGAAGGCTAATGGATGTTTAGAAAACCCTTGAAAACCCTTGTGCAAGTATGTTAGCACAGCTGAAAACAGTTTCACTGGTTAGAGAAGCTATAAAACTGACCTTCCTTTGAGCTAGTTGAGAATCTGGAGCATTACATTTGTGGGTTCGATTAAACTCTCAAAATGGCCAGAAAAAGAGAACTTTCATGTGAAACTCGACAGTCTATTCTTGTTCTTAGAAATGAAGGCTATTCCATGCGAGAAATTGCCAAGAAACTGAAGATTTCCTACAACGGTGTGTACTACTCCCTTCAGAGGACAGCACAAACAGGCTCTAACCAGAGTAGAAAGAGAAGTGGGAGGCCCCGCTGCACAACTGAGCAACAAGACAAGTACATTAGAGTCTCTAATTTAAGAAATAGACGCCTCACAGGTCCTCAACTGGCAGCTTCATTAAATAGTACACGCAAAACGCCAGTGTCAACGTCTACAGTGAAGAGGCGACTCTGGGATGCTGGCCTTCAGGGCAGAGTGGCAAAGAAAAAGCCATATCTGAGACTGGCTAATAAAAGGAAAAGATTAATATGGGTAAAAGAACACAGACATTGGACAGAGGAAGATTGGAAAAAAGTGTTATGGACAGACGAATCCAAGTTTGATGTGTTTGGATCACACAGAAGAACATTTGTGAGACACAGAACAACTGAAAAGATGCTGGAAGAGTGCCTGAAGCCATCTGTCAAGCATGGTGGAGGTAATGTGATGGTCTAGTGTTGCTTTGGTGCTGGTAAAGTGGGAGATTTGTACAAGGTAAAAGGGATTTTGAATAAGGAAGACTCACTCCATTTTGCAATGCCATGCCATACCCTGTGGACAGCGCTTGATTGGAGCCAATTTCCTCCTACAACAAGACAATGACCCAAAGCACACCTCCAAATTATGCAAGAACTATTTAGGGAAGATGCAGGCAGCTGGTATTCTATCTGTAATGGAGTGGCCAGCGCAGTCACCAGATCTCAACCCCATTGAGCTGTTGTGGGAGCAGCTTGACCGTATGGTACGCAAAACGTGCCCATCAAGCGAAGTCCAACTTGTGGGAGGGGCTTCTGGTAGCATGGAGTGAAATTTCTCCAGATTACCTCAGCTAATTAACAGCTAGAAAGCCAAAGGTCTGCAATCCTGTAATTGCCGCAAATGGAGCATTCTTTGACAAAAGCAAAGTTTGAAGGAGAAAATTGTTATTTACATAGTAACATAGTAACATAGTTTATAAGGCCGAAAAAAAGACATCTGTCCATCCAGTTCCGCCTGTTTTCCTATAAGTTGATCCAGAGGAAGGCAAAAAAAACCCTGTGAGGTAGAAGCCAGTTTTCCCCACTTTAGGGAAAAAAATTCCTTCCCGACTCCAATCAGGCAATCAGAATTACTCCCTGGATCAACGACCCCTCTCTAGTAACTATAACCTATAATATTATTACCCTCCAACAATACATCCAGGCCTCTCTTGAACTCTTTTAGTGAACTTACCATCACCACCTCCTCAGGCAGAGAGTTCCATAGTCTCACTGCTCTTACTGTAAAGAATCCTCTTCTATGTTTGTGTACAAACCTTCTTTCCTCCAGACGCAGAGGATGGCCCCTCGTCACAGTCACAGTCCTGGAGATAAATAGATCGTGGGAGAGATCTCTGTACTGACCTCTGATATATTTATACATAGTTATTAGATCTCCCTTCAGTCGTCTTTTTTCTAAAGTGAATAAGCCTAATTTTGATAATCTTTCTGGGTACTGTAGTCCACCCATTCCAGTTATTACTTTAGTTGCCCTCCTCTGAACCCTCTCCAGCTCTGCTATGTCTGCCTTGTTCACAGGAGCCCAGAAACTGTACACAGTACTCCATGTGTGGTCTGACTAGTGATTTGTAAAGTGGCAGGACTATGTTCTCATCACGGGCATCTATGCCTCTTTTGATGCAACCCATTATCTTATTGGCCTTGGCAGCAGCTGTCTGACACTG
>ONZH01000236.1:0-17628 GCA_900303285.1 Rhinella marina | reverse complement strand
GGTGATCCCTGCCTAACAGACAACTAAATGCAGGCCCTAACACTGTCCCTGAAAGGCAGCAGCTCTATCCCTAACGACATCCAGACGGCATCTGAGCCGAGCGCCGCGGCCAGTCGGTAGTATATTCCAGGGTCACCTGATCAGGCCAGCCAACCCCTGCTATCGACATGTAAGGGCCCCACGTGATGCTGGGTGTACTGTAGAGCAGGGGCGTTGCTAGGGTCTCAAAAGATCCGGGGCCCAAGCCCCAGTGAATATGGCCCAGTCCTCTAAGTCGACCCTCCCCCCGCACACTGCCATGTACTGTTTTTTTTTTATAAGATAAAACCAGACATTCCTTATTAGAGATGAGCGAAAGTGCTCGTAACGAGCACTGTACCGCTCGGCTCCCCTGCGCTCGTATGGGCACAGGCAGCCACTTCCGTCGGGTGAGGAGGACGGAAGCGGCTGCCTGCACCTATGCGAGCGCAGGGGAGCGTCATCTCTATTCCTTATCAATTCATAGATGCCCCAATCTATGCTGATTACTGTATTTGCCTTACATGCCGCAATGGTTGTGGCGGATGATCTAGAGGACTGACAGAGTCCAGCTCTCTGCTGCTTCTGTTAGACCCCTTTCTTAGGCTTCATTCACACAACCGTATTTTGTTTCCGTGTCCGTTCCGTTTTTTTTGCGGACCGTATGCGGAACCATTCATTTCAATGGGTCCGCAAAAAAACAGAAGGTACTCCGTTTCCGTATGTCCGTATTTCCGTTCCGCAAAAAAGATAGAACATGTCCTATTCTTGTCCGTTTTGCTGACAAGGATAGGCATTGTTACAATGGATCCGCAAAAAAAACGGAAACACGGATGCCATATGGAACGTCATCCGTTTTATTTGCGGATCCGCAATTTGCGGACCATTACACACCATTACATATTACGCATCACACACACACACCATTACATATTACACATCACACACACACACCATTACATATTACACATCACACACACACACCATTACATATTACACATCACACACACACACACACCATTACATATTACACATCACACACACACACACACCATTACATATTACACATCACACACACACACACACCATTACATATTACACATCACACACACACACCATTACATATTACACATCACACACTCACACCATTACATATTACACATCACACACACACACACCATTACATATTACACATCACACACACACACACACCATTACATATTACACATCACACACACACACCATTACATATTACACATCACACACACACACACACCATTACATATTACACATCACACACACACACCATTACATATTACACATCACACACACACACACACCATTACATATTACACATCACACACACACACCATTACATATTACACATCACACACTCACACCATTACATATTACACATCACACACTCACACCATTACATATTACACATCACACACACACACACCATTACATATTACACATCACACACACACACCACGTGTGACGAACGGAAACACGGATGCCATATGGAACGTCATCCGTTTTATTTGCGGACCATTACAACACCATTACATATTACACATCACACACACACACCACCATTACATATTACACATCACACACACACACACCATTACATATTACACATCACACACACACACACCATTACATATTACACATACACACAACACACACCATTACATATTACACATCACACACACACCATTACATATTACACATCACACACACACACCATTACATATTACACATCACACACACACCATTACATATTACACATCACACACACACACCATACATATTACACATCACACACACACACCATTACATATTACACATCACACACACACACCATTACATATTACACATCACACACACACACCATTACATATTACACATCACACACACACACCATTACATATTACACATCACACACACACACCATTACATATTACACATCACACACACACACCATTACATATTACACATCACACACACACACATTACATATTACACATCACACACACACACACATTACATATTACACATCACACACCACACACCATTACATATTACACATCACACACACACACACCATTACATATTACACATCACACACACACACACCATTACATATTACACATCACACACACACACACATTACATATTACACATCACACACACACACCATTACATATTACACATCACACACACACACACACACACCATTACATATTACACATCACACACACACACACCATTATATATTACACATCACACACACACACACCATTATATATTACACATCACACCACACACACCATTATATATTACACATCACACACACACCATTATATATTACACATCACACACACACCATTATATATTACACATCACACACACACACCATTATATATTTACACATCACACACACACACACCATTATATATTACACACATACACACACACACACACCATTATATATTACACATCACACACACACACCATTATATATTACACATCACACACACCATTTATATACACATCACAACACCATTATATATTACACATCACACACACCATTATATATTACACATCACACACACACCATTATATATTACTCATCCACAACATCACACACACCAATTATATATTACACATCACACACACACCATTATATATTTACTCATCACACACAAGCAACACCATTATATATTACACATCACACACCATTACATATTACACATCACACACACACACCATTACATATTACACAATTACACATCACACACACCATTACATATACACATTCACACACACACACCATTACATATTACACATCACACACACCAATATATATTACACATCACACACACACCATTATATATTACACATCACACACACACACACCATTATATATTACACATCACACACACCATTACATATTTTATATCACACACACCATTACATATTACACATCACACACATACTACACACTTACTTTTAAGCAGGATTCCTGGGGCTCCATCATGAATTATAAGGGCAGTTCTGCAGCTAGAGGAGGAGCACAAGGCAGGACTGAGCACCATAACTTGTCTAGGTGTAAGCACTGCATGGCCTGACAACCCTCCCCCTCCCTCTCCGACCTAGGCCCTGACTACACAGCTGCACCACTTTACACCAGCCCTGGGAATGTCTGGCTGCATAAACACCAGCTGATGGATAAAAGGGTAAGGGTTAACAGGCACCACAGCTAGCCAAGGAATAAGAGAGGGGAGGGGGGTAGGGGGCTCTAACTAGCAATTCTTACTTACAGCAGTGTCGGCTCCTCTGGCTGGGAGCAGGTTGGGAGGAGGAGCCTTCTTCTAGACTGCTGTGTGTGTTCCGTCTGTGCCCTGATCTGGCTTGTAGTCTGTAGTCCACTAGATGGCGCCGGCACCCAGGCAGTCTAATGGAGTAAGTGAATAGTGCAGTGCAGTAGCAAACAGTCTCCCGATGTTCGGGGCAGTGTTAGTTTGATTCGGGGCCCCAGCCCCGGATAAAAAGCCCTAGCGACGCCCCTGCTGTAGAGTCTCCTGGCTTGTGATTGGCTGTGTTTTTAGGCGCCAAAAAAGCACGATGCGGAAGTTGCCATTTCCTCGAGCATGGCGAGATACTTGTCCGAGCATCGAGCAGTTACGAGTACCCTAATGCTCGAACGAGCACCAAGCTCGGACGAGCATGTTCGCTCATCTCTAGTTAGGACATATATTGAAGGAAGAAAAGTGAAACCCAGAAGTGAAGGAGCAGCAGCCATTGTACATAGTATCCAGCAGCATGCTCAAGAAAGAAAACCCACGGCCTCCACCAGCACTGCTACCAGCCTAAAAAGCTTTTGTCCTTCATCATGTGACAATAGCACAAATATGACATGTTCTGGGTGTGCAATATTTATGTAAAGCACATGTGTGTCATTATTGTGCTGAATGTAAGAATGCATGAATGTAGCACTGTGAACCTGTTCAACCTTTTTATAAAGAAAAAACTGAAGTTTTTATTATTTTCCATATGTAAAATATGTTTACATATAGTTCAATTTCATGTTATAATTGATGAAAATAGTTATCTAAAGCACATGCTTGTTATTTCTGTGCAGAAAGTAATAATGCGAGAATACTGCAATAAGCCTGTGCAACCTTTTTCTAAACAAAATAAAGAAAAATTAAGTTTTGTATTTCATTTTTCGTTTGTATATGACCAACCATGTTCACATACAGTTTAATAATGCAACAGGTATTCAAATAATACGCTTATAGTAGCTAAAAATCAAGACTTTAATAGTTTGGGTCATATTGACCCGAAACAGTACAAGTGTATAGTAAATGCCGGGCATTAAGTGAATGGGTCCACGATCCACATCCGACTGTCCACTCAGCAAAAAAGTAGCGCATGCACTACTTTTTTGCAGTGTGGAGGCATGGACAGTAAACCTACAGAAGCACTCCCTAGGGCTTCTGTGGGCTTCCGATCCATGCCTCCGTCCAGGAGATTGCGGACTCATTCAAGCTATTTGCGGGTCGCAATATGGCCACGGCCGTAGTACTAGAGAATATTATGATGCCATATAAACCAGAAGTAGTTCTATTAGCATTTCCTAGAACTGTGTCTATCACATCGAACCACACAATTTTGCTGCATTGTTCATGTGCATGACCACAACACAAAAACTGAACCTGACATTGTTTCAACATTTTTGCTAATGATCAGGACTCCTTTTTCACGATAGTGTACTTTAAGTGAATAATTACACCATCACCATATTAGCTGATGCAAAGCACTGGATTGAAAATACCCGCTGAAAGTGGTAAGAAGGAAAGAATGGACCTCTATTCACAATACAGCATTGAGAAGAGGACACATTGTATTTGATCCCAGGGAATACATATTTCTTCATGTGTATGGCATGCTTTGTGTTTTGTGTAGACCTGAATGACTGCAAGAATTTCTCTGACATTAGTAATGTGCTAAGCCCTTAAATACCCTACTCTCTGAGATTTACAACAGATTCTCACATGATAATTTGTCAGAGATTAAGTAAAATGCACTGTATGTTTCCAATTTACCAAAATAGTAATGTTGTTTGGATTTATCTGTTGCTCTCTGAAAATGTTTTATTGTGGTTATTTAACGTGTTTGTTTAAAAGTGTTCCATTTGGATATGAAATTACACTTTCATAAGTGACTTTCTTAAAATTACTGTATGGAAGAACACATAATGAAATCCCTATGTTTTCTTCTTGTTTTTAGATATCAGCCTGAAGGGTTAGATGATGATTTCATACTTTGTAGGCAAAGTACCCTCTGTATCAGAATATGATTTCTCTTTTGGCCTCTATTTGATTAAGCTTGTCACTCTGTTATTAAAGGCATTGTCTCATTAAGACAACCACTGTCCAAGTTCCTCATTGGAACATATGGACTTCATTGAAGGCAATCTCTCCTCAAGCCAGAATGAAGAGTCCTGTGGATATGGTCAGTCCACAGATTAAAATGATGGCTTCAACACAATATTACATTTCACCTTCAAAGCCATTGCTTTGTAAATGTCAGGTTAGAAATTGATTTTCTTGTTAATAAGGGAGAATAAAGGATGTTTCTTTCAGAAGGGGCATGCTTTTTTTTTAAAAAACTTAATATTCATAGAAAATAATTTTTTTAAGAATTTTTGGATATTTTCCCATTTCATTGCTACAGTACTATATCATTGACCATTAAATACAAAATATTTTGCATGAAGAGACTTACCGGCACCCTCAGGCAATTGCTCAAACATCCAGTGACAGGACTAACTTTTTATGGCCCTGTAGCAGTGCTTAGTGTTGGTAAGAAAGCATTTCATAATCTTCCACCAAGAAGACAGATCAGCGGCACTCACCACTTCTTAAAAAAATCTATTTTATTTATTTATTAAATATTCTATTATCTTTAATAGATACATATTTTATTTATCTATTAAAACATATGGACAGCTTAGTGAATACACACAAACAGGGAGAATCACACTTCTTCTGGCCCTCTAAAAATGCCCACACCTTCACCTAATTTATATTCATAAAAATACAACTTCCCCATCGCTGCCGTATGTTGAAACTTTAAACATGGCAGGAGCTGAGTGAGCAACTTGCCTGCTGGGTTTCTCCTGTTTTACACAGCAGATACTTGAAGGCAAAGTCTGTTATTGGCAATAATGTTAATTTTGGACTTTTAATCCTTCAGATGCTGTCGAAAATTGTGACCACAGTATCTGATCATTGAAACCCCTCTAAAGGATCCAAGCTTTGCCTGTGACAAGGCTCCATAGAAACATAGCAAATCTCCCATAGACTGCAATGGTAATTCATTGCAGTTTATGGGTGAGGCGATCAAATGATTGTATGTTCAAGTCCCCTAGGGGGACTTGTGAAAAAAGGTCAAAAAACGTTTAAAAAATAAGCAATATACAAATTCAAATCCCTATATTAAAAATAAAAGTAAATAAACAGTAAAAAAAATAAAGATCATAGACATCACCATGTCCTAAAATGGTAAACGCTATGATGGGAAAAAAATAAAAATAACTGATTTACCATTTTTTCATCACTTCACCTCCCCACAAAAAGTTGAAGAGAAACACTCTTGAACAGAAGTTCACGCAAAAAAATTGTCAGTCCTACAATAAAGATTCTGTGGCACTAAAGGACAATGATCAATGCTTATTTAATCACGATTTTGTTAAACACCATATGTTCAAAAATCAATCCACTTATAGTTTACAGAATAAAGTAGCAGCACATAGTATCTTAAATCCCCAGATGTTTCGGTCCAACAAGACCTTCCTCAGCGCTGGGATCCATAATGAAGAATTACATAAAAAATAAGTAATACTTTCTGGACAACTTCTAGTAGGCTGTGTATATCAAAGAGATATGATTGAAATTGCATAGAGCACTGGAATAAAGTAGTTACTTTGTTCACAATTTGGTACATGCTAGAATCAGATATAGTACTGTGAAGTTGCCAGCCATTAACCATTCAGGAAATGTAAGAACCTGAAAGATCACCTAGTGAAGGGGCATTTTCAAGAAAAAAGGTGTGACTGGAAAGAGCGGTACCACAGGAACTGTATTTGCTGCTCATTGATGTTGGAGCTGTACACCATGTAGTTTGGGACTTCATAACCAGTGTTTAATAATATGTGGTTTATGAAATGTTTTGTCCATATGGTTATTTTTATATGGGTAAAACAATCTGCCCACCGTATAAGGGAAATAAAGAACATGTCTGCAAACTTGAGACAGCCGTGGAAAGTCATACAGTAATCTATCCTTTTCGTGGTTTACATAATGGGGAGGGCAGGTTTCTGTCCTTTGCAGGCTTGCAATAAATTGTTAAATGTCCCACTTCTATGGATAAACATACTTTCTTATTGCCGAGGGAAGTGCATTAGATTATGTGGTCAGGTGCATTGGGCGACCTGGGACTGAATGAATGTAATGATGTGACTGCATTTTTGAATTAGAGGATAACAGGTGGTGCTCTATTTGGAGAAGTGCTGGATGGAATAGACGTGAATCTGTATTAATGATAGGTACTATATAATTTTTTCAAATGTGATGCTCCTTAATGTATCTGTGCAGGTTGCTGTGTGGCACTTTTTGGGCCAAATCTATCATTTGGATATCCCACTTTTGTGGCATGAAAAAGTCAAACACTCCATTGACTGTCGGACTGTCGGACTGCCGAATGCATGGACTGCCAGATGCTGCGCCTAATTTATGACAAGGCATACACCTCGTCATAAATCAGGCGCAGCATCCAGCAGTTGTCATAATCCAGTGTACACCGATGGGCTATAATAAATCTGCTCCATTGTTTTGAATATGCCTGGAGGGGAGGAGCCTCTGTGTTTTAAAGGTCATCTATCGTTAGATTTGTATCTATGACCTGTTGCATGTGCCCTTGGAAGCTGAAGGCATCTGTGTTGTTCATATGTGCTCACATTGGTGAGAAAAATGATGCTTTAATATATGCAAATGAGCCTCTAGGAGCAACGGAGCGTTGCCATTATACCTAGAGGCTCAGCTCTTTCTGCAATTGCTGCGTCCTCTGCACTTTGACAGGGCCAAACAGTGTAAGGCTACGTTCACACCAACGTTTTTGCTGGATCCGTCATGGATCAGCAAAAACGCTTCCGTCATGATAATACAACCTGCAAATCAAAAAGAAAACCACAGAGACACCATCACGTGTCTCAACGATGGTCAAAACTAGCCAGGCCTTTCACCAGGAAGGAACAACCAAGGGAAAGGCAGTCTCCAAAAGGAAACCACCTATGCCAAAGCATGGTATCCATCCACAGACAGCTGTTCCCTGAGGTCAATCATCTTTGCATATTGCTTTTCCCAGGGAGCCTTGTTTTAGATTCACCAGCGTTGAGACTCGTGATGGTGTCTCTGTGGTGATGATGGTTGATCATCTTTTCTTAAATAATGATAATACAACCATCTGCATCCGTTCTGAACGTATCCGGTTGTATTATCTTTTAAATAGCCAGGACGGATCCGTCATGAACTCCATTGAAAGTCAATAGGAGACGGATCCGTTTTCTATTGTGTCTGAGAAAACGGATCCGTCCCCATTGACTTACATTGTGAGTCATGACGGATCAGTTTGAATCAGTTTCTTCATGTGGACACAAAAATGCAGCAAGCAGCGTTTTAGTGTCCGCCTCCAAAACGGAATGCTGACTGAACTGAAGCAAAACTGAAGCATTCTGAACGAATCCTTTTCCATTCAGAATGCATTAGGACAAAACTGATCAGTTTTGGACCGTTTATGAGAGCCTGTGACGGATCTCACAAACGGATCCTTACAATGCAAGTGTGAAAGTAGCCTAAACGTGATCATGACTGGCCCTGACTTCTCCTAAAGTCAAAGTGCAGAAGGTCCAGCAGTTACAGAGAGAGCATACCCATAGTAAAAAATATAGAAATGTGGCATTATCATCATTATACTGACCCACATAATAAAGTTATTTTTACCACACAGTGAACGCCTTAAATAAATTCCACAAAATAACGTTTAAATTTTTTTTTTTTTAATCTTAATACCCCAAAATGGTTCCTAAAAACCTACAACTAATCCTAAAAAAAAAAAAAAAATTAGAAGACAAAAATTCAATGTTATGACTGCTGGAGGACAAAGAGGGAAAATATTATTGGTCCTTTGGGCTAAAATGAATTATGTCACTAAGGAGTTAAAAATGCAATTGTGTCCTCTGAGTTATACGCCAACAAGATTTACTGCAAAATCTACAATTAAAAAAGTGATATTTTTGGGTGGGTTTTTCCAGTTTTAATTGTGACTATTAGGAGGTTAAAGACTTTAAATTAGGTGAAGGGTTAGACATTTTTAGAGGACCAGATGAAGCGTGACAGCTGTTGTTCTGTTTTTGTGTACCCACTAAGCTGTCCATATGTTTTAATGGAGAAATAAAACTGATTCTTTTATGAAGTGGGGGGTGCCGTGGATCTGTCTTCAGAGTGGAAGTAAAATACAAAATATTGTAATATTCCTTTATTTTGCAGTCAACACAAAGAAATTAAATTGTTATATAGATAGGTCATTCGTTGCTTAGTTTACTACTGCTGCGAGTGACAGATGTTTTGTTAGTATAATAGTATTATTTTAATATTTTTACTTATATAGCAGTGATGTATTCCACAGCGCTATACAGACATCATCATCATACTGCCCAAGAGGAGCTCACAATCTAAGTTCTCTATCAATACTGTATGTATTTAGTGTGGTGCAAGAAATGGCAATACCTGGAGGAAACCTACACGAACACAGGGAGAACATACAGTACAAACTCCATGTTAACTTTGTCCTCGGTTGGATCCGAACATAGGACCCCAGCGATGCAATGAACCCCCAGCCGGAACAAGGGATTTTGGTGCCCTAGGTAGAGCAGGCAAATTGCTCACCCTCACCCCCCCAAATCAATTCACACTGAATCGACTTTCTAATAAAGAGACAAACACATTTAATAAGAAGCAGTCATAGGTATGTAAATCCAGGGACATCCAGGTGACATCTTCACGGATTTCAGTTATATACTTTCCTTTTCTTCTCCATTTGGTTAAGACCATCATACAGAGATGTGCAGGGGTTTGCAGCCCCCTGTGCTATATAAGAAGACACCAGTATTAATAAATGGCACATGGTAGATGGGGGCCTGTTACAGATTTTACATTAGGGCCCAGGAGATTACGGTAGGTTCCACGCCTTCACTCATTGCTTTTGCAGTCCATCTCCACCCTCTACAGCAAAGAACCCGCCTATCCAACTGCCCTGTTAACACTGCTGCTGCCCTGTGTGCCCTTATTACTGTACCGATAATGCTGCACAAGGATATGGCTAGAAAATGATGGGATCCAAATCAAACCAGTCCCCAAAATTAATACAGAACTACTGACATACCCTAAAATGCAGACCCCAGATTAGCCGCACATTAATGCAAACTCCAAATAGTACCCCAAATTTATAAAGACCAGAAATTCATACCCAGGATTGGATTACAAATTCAAGTGGCCTCCATAACCTCCTTTCCTTAAATGCAGACCTCAGATCAGACCTCAAATTCATGTGTCTCCCTATAACTACCAACCCACCATCCCTGAAATCAGATCTCTTAACAGACCTCTAATTTGTGTGGTCCCCGAAATTATCAGATCATATATATAGATCAACAATATATCACAGAAAATACCACCTAAAACATAACCTTTATTCTATATATTATCATAAAAACAAAAAGAAAACAAATTGCAGTATGATAACTTTACAAAATGGTCTATTCCGTGGTAAAGAGAGCAGGAAGACTAAAGGCATAAGGATCTTGATGGATGAAAGTTTTCCCTATTGTCTGCCCTAGATACTATTGCCCTGCCTAAGACGGAATGGCCGCCCCGACAGGGGCAATCCCGTACCAGGGACCTCCTAGGAGACCCTGTTCAGGCCCCTGGCACAGAAAAACCACCACCAATACTAATAACACCAACCAGTGAATTGATGAGTATTGAAAACAAAAGAAAAAAAAACAATCAAAATACATATAAATTACAAAAAACTGGTCAAAGAAGATTTCAATAACACATAGGACAATAGATATAAATGGGTCCACCAAGATAACCAGAACATATGTCCTACGCGTTTCACATCTCTATAATGGTTCATCAGGGGACTAGAAGAAGAAATAAAACAATCTCTGGACCAGAAAAAAACACAATAACAAATCACCACATGTTATTACATAAGATTAACCCCTAGGAGCACTTTAGCTACAGTTAAAGGGGAGGTCACTGAATGTGGTGTATACATAAAAAGAGCACCGACCTTGCAAAAAAATCCAAACACCAATAGAGACCGATAGGCAAAGAACAACAATGAATATGTTGGTGTATACCGTCAGTACTCAAAAATGTGCATAAATCTAGCACATCATATACCCATCACTCAGAGCAAATGGCCCAAAAACAATGGGGACCTAAATGAACTGGTAGACAAATATATGATCTCAAATGGCGGTTATGGATAAATATCCAACATATGTTCCCCACACTAATTCGGTATGTGACCTCATATGGCACCTATGGGTCTTAGGTGTGACGTGTCCGCCAAAAATGAATAGACCTCAAGATGAGCCTCAAATATCAAAATGTTAAACAATAAACTGTACCATTTCATATACCATACACTGCATACCTATCACCAATGGCGCGACTGCCTTATACACATACATCTAAAAGCGATATGGAAAATATATATATGTATAGCAGGTCGCCAATCCCCAATATCTCATCAAACAAAAAGAGGAAAGAGGCAGTGATATATGAAGCATATATTGCATTACGATGTCTCCTCCATAGCCCCTCAATAACACTCAGCAGTAATATATGTCACAGGAAAAAAGCTGCAGCATTATTGGCAAAAAAACTGTTTCTCATCGGTATAGAGGAACTTATTCTTGCGAGTCATAGGGATAATAGATGCAAAATGCCGACATAGTAGAGGCTTGCGGAGGACAGACCACGCTGCTGTTTCATAGACGGGCGGTGGTGAGTATGTATCTAATTACCGCCCTTAAATCTCGTGTGCCTGGCGTCTCACGTGACTAGGGGGCCGGCACGCCCAAGTAAATTGAGCGCCGAGCTTTCCACAGATCATGTGATCGGTCACGTGAGCGCAACTTAGGTCCCATGATCAAACGTCATAATGGTGATGTAAACATAGCCCTCTGTCAGTAAATAATGGATAGACTCAAATATATATTATCAGTGGGTGCAAGATTATACTTATTCACCCAGAGACGTAGCTACCGGGGGGGCAGGGGGAGCGACGGCTCCGGGCCCCGTGTCTCTGGGGGGCCCAGCAGGGAAGGCCAATACAAGTTCACTTGTATGTAGGGACCCCCATCAGCCCACCCAGCCACATAAGATTAAAATAAAAAAGCTTTCTTACCTGTCCTGCGCTGCGGCTGCCCTCCGGTCCGGCCCTCCACTCTCTTCCCTGGCCGGCGCACACTATGACCTGACGCTGCGCAAAAAGTGATATTTTTGGGTGGGTTTTTCCAGTTTTAATTGTGACTATTAGGAGGTTAAAGACTTTAAATTAGGTGAAGGTGTAGACATTTCTAGAGGACCAGATGAAGCGTGACAGCTGTTGTTCTGTTTTTGTGTACCCACTAAGCTGTCCATATGTTTTAATGGAGAAATAAAACTGATTCTTTTATGAAGTGGGGGGTGCGTGGATCTGTCTTCAGAGTGGAAGTAAAATACAAAATATTATAATATTCCTTTATTTTGCAGTCAACACAAAGAAATTAAATTGTGATATTCCCTGGCCGGTGCGCACTATGACCTGAGGCTGCGCAGCGTCAGGTCATAGTGCGCGCCGGCCAGGGAAGAGTGGAGTGCCGGACCGGAGGGCAGCCGCAGCGCAGGACAGGTAAGAAAGTTTTTTTTATTTTAATCTTATGTGGCTGGGTGGGCTGATCTGAGGTCTGATGGGGGCTCCATGAGCAGATCGGAGGTCTGATGGGAGCACAATATGCTGCTCTGAGGTCTGATGCGGGCATATTAAGCTGATCTGAGGTCTGATGGGGGCACATTAAGCTGATCTGAGGCCTCATGGGGGCACAGTGGGATGATGTGAGGTCTCATGGGGGCACAATACGCTGATCTGAGCTCTGATGGGGGCACAATACGCTGATCTGAGGTCTGATGGGGGAACAATACGCTGATCTGAGGTCTGATGGGGGCACAATACGCTGATCTGAGCTCTGATGGGGGCACAATACGCTGATCTGAGCTCTGATGGGGGCACAATACGCTGATCTGAGCTCTGATGGGGGTACATTAAGCTGATCTGAGGTCTGATGGGGGCACATTTTGCTGATCTGAGGTCTGATGGGGGCACATTCTGATGATCTGAGGTCTGATGGGGCACATTCTGATGATCTGAGGTCTGATGGGGGCAAGTTCTGATGATCTGAGGTCTAATCAGGGCACATTCTGATGATCTGAGGTCTGATCGGGGCACATTCTGATGATCTGAGGTCTGATCGGGGCACATTCTGATGATCTGAGGTCTGATGGGGACACATTAAGCTTATATGAGGTCTGATGGGGGCAGGGGACTGTTAGTTTAGTAATGTAAAAACTGGGGACAGGTTTCCTTGTTTTTTACTCCTATTACTCCTATATTTTACTGCATTATGTGGTAGAGTATTTAGACTAGGGTATGTAGAAAGTCTGTTGTACTGTACTTAACAACATAGATGATTTAGCAGTTTATACAGTCATCTTTCTAATACAATATTATAACCACAACAAGTAGTATGTGCCTGTGAAGTTAGAAACGTGCGTTTGGGAAGCCACTAAGTGGGGGGCCCACTCAAGTATGTTTCGCCCCCCCTGTGCTGAACCTCTAGCTACGCCTCTGTATTCACCCATCTTGAAATGGATAGATGAAGAGTTTCTTTTGTTCGCATATTGTATATAGGGTAATTATCAAGGGGTGGTCAGCCCCAAGTCGCACTCTGAACAGATGCAAATGTATTATGATCCTTCCCTATATACATAGGATAAAAAAGCACCGGCCGGTATCAAGAATGGTAAGTATATGTTACATGCACTACAGTGCATCCCATCAATATATTGGTAATGTATAACCAGTCAGATAAAACAGGCAAACTCAATTACCTTATTGAGGCCCTGGGGTGCCAAAGTTTTCAGGAGATAAATCCAGCGGGACTCTTTTTGTTTTAGGAGTTTATCCACATCCCCCCTCCTGATAGAGGGGTTGATGGCTTCAATACCCCCAAATTTCACATCATTCAACTGCTGTTCGTGTTGGGCTCTCATATGTCTAGCTAGAGGCTTATCGCGATTATTTCTGATGTCTCCAACATGTTCTAAAATACGCTTTTTGAAGTTTCTACAGGTTTTGCCTACATATTTGCGCCCACATGGGCATTCTGCTACATAAATCACTCCTTGTGTGTCACAATTAGCAAATTGTCTGCATACATATGTCTTAGTCTCAGGGGCGTAGCTAAAGGCTCATGGGCCCTGGTGCAAGAGTTCAGCTTGGGCCCCCCCCAAGCGCTGGTGCACCTAGCTTTTCTGCCGGCCAAGTGAAAAACTAACCCCCCCCCATGCCAAATTCTCACCCTAACCTTTTCCCTCCTAACATTACGTATATAGCTACAGAACATACAGGGTAAGGCTACATTCACACGTTTTTGCAGCCTCCGATCTGGATATTTTGCGGCTCAGATGCGGACCCATTCACTTAAATGAGCACTGTGTGCTGTCCGCATCTGTATCTGTATCCATTCCTATTTTTGTCCGTTTTGCGGACAAGGATAGGCATTGTTACAGTGGATCTGCAAAAAAAACGGATGCCATACGGAACATCATCCTTTTTTTGCGGATCCGCAATTTGCAGACTGCAAAACACAACGTTCATGTGAATGTAGCCTAATACAGTGCCCCATACTTCGTACATCCAGTGACGTCTCCTCTGATGTAGATCTTCTCTTTCCTCATCTTCTCCTTTCAGACCAGACGCCATTTTTCAGCCATTTCTCATCTCTGTAGTTTGACAGAAAAAAATCTTAGTTTACTACTTTTCCATCATCCTCCCGTCTTCTGGACAAATCATTCTACCACCCCCCCAATACTGTTCCACTAGTACCACACAGATAGTGCCCTACAATAATTATTGGCACACAGTGTCCTAAAATAACTGCGCCCAGCAAATAGTGTCCCGTAATAGTGTAAACATAACGTGCCCCAGAAATAACTGCGCCCCCAGTGCCCCCATGTGCCAGTAAAAATGCCCCCAGTGCTCCCGTGAAATTAAGAAATGCCCCCAAGTGCCAGTAACAAATGCCCCCAGTACCAGTAAAAATGCCCCCAGTGCCCCCATGTGCCAGTAAGAAATGCCCCCAGTGCCAGTAAAAATGCCCCCAGTGCTCCCGTGCCATTAAGAAATGCCCCCAAGTGCCAGTAAAATGCCCCCAGTGCTCCCATGCCATTAAGAAATGCCCCCTAGTGCCATTGAGAAATGCCCCCAAGTGCCAGTAAGAAATGCCCCCCAGTGCCCCCATGTGCCAGTAAGAAATGCCCCCAGTGCCCCCATGTGCCAGTAAGAAAATGCCCCCAGTGCCCCCATGTGCCAGTAAAAATGGCCCCAGTGCCTGTAATAATGCCCCCAGTGCCAGTAAAAATGCCCCAGTGCCCCCCAAAAATGCCCCCAGTGCCCCCTTTTGCCGGTAAAAATGCCCCCAGTGCTCCCATGGGCCAGTAAAAATTCCCCCAGTGCCTGTAATAATGCCCCCAGTGCCAGTAAAAATGCCCCAGTGCCCCCTTTTGCCGGTAAAAATGCCCCCATGTGCCAGTAAAAATGCCCCCATGTGCCAGCAAAAATGCCCCCATGTGGCAGTAAAAATGCCCCCATGTGCCCCAATAGAGCTCCGGTCCAGGACTACAACAATAAAAAAAAAATAAACACTTATACTTACCACCATGGAGCTGGCGATGCAGGCCTCTTCCGGCCTGTGTCCCGCGCTGTACGGCTCAGGTGCCTAGTGCCTGCAGCCTATCAGAGGAACGGGCAGGGGAGACGCCTCTCCCTCCCCTGCCACGCAGTACAGGCATCTGTATCGCCGTCCTGAGGACGGCGATACAGATGACTATGGAGATGAGCGCTTCCACAATGGAAGCGCTCATCTCCCTCTGCCCCGCCGCCGCCCCCAACTGTACGCAGGGCCGCGCCGCACCTGCCTCAGGGCCCCCCTGGCTTAGGGGCCCGGTCGCAACCGCGACCGCTGCGACTCCTATAGCTACGCCACTGCTTAGTCCCCAGACTATTAGAAAAAGTGTTCCTAGTTCTTATAAATCTGCAAGCCTTGCAATTTCCACATCTAAAGGTACCTACACTTCTCTTCTGTAGCCACGATTTCTTATCAGGGGGCTCAAAGTGGCTCTTAACCAACGCGTCATGAAGACTCCGGCCCCTTCTAAAGGTGATTGCTGGCCGTTCTGGAATTACTTTGTTGAGATCAGGATCTAATCTCAACAGGGACCAGTATCGTTCCAAAACTCCTCTTACAGCAGTGGCTCCAGTGTCGTAGGTACCTATAATACGGATAACATCCTCAGATTCCTGCTTGCGAGGTTGAAATAGGGCTGTGCGATCCGTAGATCTAGCCAGACTCCATGCCTCCTGGAGAGGTCTCGATGGATAGCCTCTATATTTAAAGCGAGTGACCAGCTTCCCAGCCTCCTTCTCAAAATCACTGTTATTGGAACAGTTCCTCCTTACCCTTAGGAATTGTCCCTTCGGAATTCCTTTTTTTAAGGGCACAGGATGAAAACTGTCCCAGCGGAGAAGGCTGTTGGTCGCAGTTTTTTTCCTGAATAGAGTGGTTTCGATCAGGTTGTCTTCACCCCGCTTGATCAAAACATCCAGGAATGCAATGGAGTCTGGCGCAATCTCATAGGTGAAATGTAATTCTATGTGATTGTTGTTAAGTACCTTCATAAATTCGATGAATTTAGGTACAGGTCCGGTCTATAGACGAAAAATATCGTCTATGAACCGGACCCAAAGAATAATTGAATCCGTCCATAATGACAGGGTATCTGAAAAGACAATGGTGTCCTCCCACCAGCCCAGGAGCAGATTGGCATATGTGGGTGCACAAGGGCTACCCATCGCAGTGCCCCTGAGCTGGTGGTAGAACTGGGAACAAAAACAAAGTAGTTGTGCATAAGCACAAATTGGAGGATTTGTATAATGAATTGAACATGTCTATACAATTCAACACCTCTACAGTCCAAGAAATATTTAGTTGCTGCTAAGCCATTGTTATGAGGTATAGACGTGTATAGTGCCTCTACATCTATGGAGGCAAAAAATGTATCTGAACTAGAGATGAGCGAGCACTAAAATGCTCGGGTGCTCGTTATTCGAGCCGAACTTTTCCCGATGCTCGGGTGCTCGTTT
>ONZH01000235.1:0-59690 GCA_900303285.1 Rhinella marina | reverse complement strand
GCAGTGTAACTCGGTCACTCTGTAGTCACAGCTATACAGGGTCACGCTAAATTTTTATGTGCTTTGCCTGCTCCTGCAGTGTAACTCAGTCACTCTGTAGTCACAGCCATACAGGGTCACGCTAAATTTTTATGTGCTTCGCCTGCTCAAGCAGTGTAACTCGATCACTCTGTAGTCACAGCCATACAGGGCCACAATAAATTTTTATGTGCTTCGCTTGCTCCTGCAGTGTAACTCGGTAACTCTGTAGTCACAGCCATACAGGGCCACGATAAATTTTTATGTGCTTCGCCTGCTCCTGCAGTGTAACTCGGTCACTCTGTATTCACAGCCATACAGGGCCTCTATAAATTTTAATGTGCTTCGCCTGCTCCCGCAGTGTAACTCGGTCACTCTGTTGTCAAAGCCATACAGGGTAACGCTAAATTTTTATGTGCTCCGCCTGCTCCCTCTGTGTAACTCGGCAACTCTGTAGTCACAGCCATACAGGGTCACGCTAAATTTTTATGTGCTTTGCCTGCTCCCGCAGTGTAACTCGGTCACTCTGTAGTCACAGCCATACAGGGCCACAATAAATTTTAATGTGCTTCGCCTGCTCCTGCAGTGTAACTCGGTCACTCTGTAGTCACAGCCATACAGGGCCACGATAAATTTTAATGTGCTTCGTCTGCTCCTGCAGTGTAACTCGGTCACTCTGTAGTCACAGCCATACAGGGTCATGCTAAATTTTTATGTGCTTCGTCTGCTTCCGCAGTGTAACTCGGTCACTCTGTTGTCACAGCCATACAGGGCCACGATAAATTTTAATGTGCTTCGCCTGCTCCTGCAGTGTAACTCGGTCACTCTGTAGTCACAGCCATACAGGGCCACGATAAATTTTAATGTGCTGCGCCTGCTCCCGCAGTGTAACTCGGTCACTCTGTAGTCATAGCCATACAGGGCCACGATAAATTTTAATGTGCTTCGCCTGCTCCCGCAGTGTAACTCGGTCACTCTGTAGTCACAGCCATACAGGGTCATGCTAAATTTTTATGTGCTTCGTCTGCTTCCGCAGTGTAACTCGGTCACTCTGTTGTCACAGCCATACAGGGCCACGATAAATTTTAATGTGCTTCGCCTGCTCCTGCAGTGTAACTCGGTCACTCTGTAGTCACAGCCATACAGGGCCACGATAAATTTTAATGTGCTGCGCCTGCTCCCGCAGTGTAACTCGGTCACTCTGTAGTCATAGCCATACAGGGTCACGCTAAATTTTTATGTGCTTCGCCTGCTCCCGCAGTGTAACTCGGTCACTCTGTAGTCACAGCCATACAGGGCCACGATAAATTTTTATGTGCTTCACATGCTCCTGCAGTGTAACTCGGTCACTCTGTAGTCACAGCCATACAGGGCCACGATAAATTTTTATGTGCTTCGCCTGCTCCTGCAGTGTAACTTGGTCACTCTGTAGTCACAGCCATACAGGGTCATGCTAAATTTTTATGTGCTTCGCCTGCTTCCGCAGTGTAACTCGGTCACTCTGTTGTCACAGCCATACAGGGCCACGATAATTTTTTATGTGCTTCGCCTGCTCCTGCAGTGTAACTCGGTCACTCTGTACTCACAGCCATACAGGGCCACGATAAATTTTAATGTGCTTCGCCTGCTCCCGCAGTGTAACTCGGTCACTCTGTAGTCATAGCCATACAGGGCCACAATAAATTTTTATGTGCTTCGACTGCTCCCGCAGTGTACCTCGGTCACTCTGTAGTCACAGCCATACAAGGCCACAATAAATTTTTATGTGCTTCGCCTGCTCCCGCAATGTAACTCGGTCACTCTGTAGTCACAGCCATACAGGGCCACGATAAATTTTTATGGTCTGGGTGAGCACAATTGCCTTGAGGTTCACCACCAGGCTGTTGCCTGAGAATTTGGGGTAATGGTGGGATTAGGCAGCCTCAGAGGCATCCATGCATGCTGCCCCTGCTGTTTCCTGTCCATTTCCGTGGTGTTTCCATCATGTTCTGAGGTTTCCAGGTTTTCACCCAGCCTTCCCTAGGCAGAGCCTTGGTCCCCTGCAAAAAATGCTCGAGTTTCCCATTGACTTCAATGGGGTTCGTTATTCGAAACGAGCACCCGAGCATCGGGAAAAATTCGACTCGAATAACGAGCACCCGAGCATTTTAGTGCTCGCTCATCTCTAGCTACCTTACAGTTTGCAGGAGAAATGGTTCAACCGGGGCTCAGAGTACAAACAAAGACACAACGTGCTGTTCCCTCCATTCTGCTGTTTTGTAGATTTTGTACGTCAGCAGGCAAAGATCAGGAATGATCCCAGTTTTGAACTTTCCACCGTAGACCCTGTCAACCCAAGGATAGGTAAGTGTGCTTTAGTTCATAACTCCAGAGGCACACCTATCACTGTACAAAACAAATGTATCTTCTGCAGATTTCTTGTGTAAGACCTACAGTACAACAGAAACCAGTGGGACATTAATGAAAGACCCAAGCAAGGAGTGCCCCTTACATAAAAAGCCTCACTCATTGCAGAAGTGTAGAAGTTTCAGGAACAAATCTCTTAAGGACCACAGAGCGTTCCTCAAAGAAAACGACATATGCAACGGGGGTTGTGCATCTACATCTCTCTTAGCCAGAGATTGCAAAGCCAGTATTACTTGCTCCGAGTGCAACAGCCAAGAACACAACACAGCTCTACACCCAGGGCCAGCACCACAGATTCCCTCACCCTCAGACCAAATAACAGAGCACGGCGGGGAGAGGAAAGATACTGTACCTCATGAAGTGTCACCCCAGTGTACTCAAGTTTGCAGAGAAGGTCTAAGTAACAAATCTTGCTCGAAGATCTGTCTTGTTACAGTTTACCCTATAGGTCACAGAGAAAGAGCAGTTAAACTCTATGCCATCCTGGATGATCAGAGTAACAGGTCACTTGCTAACTCAGTTTTCTTCGACATCTTTAAAATTGAAGGACTTAGTTCGTCCTTCTCACTTAAAACATGTACAGGGGTGAGCAAAGAAATTGGAAGAAAAGCCACAGGCTACCAGATTGAATCTCTAGATGGTCAGACATCCTTACCTCTTCCTACATTAATAGAGTGTAATTCAATCCCAAACAATAGAGAAGAAATCCCCACACCAGAAGCAGCTGTACATCATGCTCATTTGAGAAGCATAGCACATCTCATCCCCACACTCGATCCTCAAGCCAAGTTTGTACTTTTGCTGGGCAGAGACATTAATAGAGTTCACAAAGTGAGGAAGCAGATAAATGGTCCTCATAACTCTCCCTACGCTCAGAAACTAGACCTAGGATGGGTCATTATAGGAGACGTTTGCCTAGGAAATGCTCACAAACCAAACAAGGTCAACTCTCTTTACACAAGCACGTTAGAGAGCGGGCGCTTATCTCTTTTTCTGCCCTGTCCCAACAAATTCCTTGTGAGAGAGAAGCTTACCAACCCAGCATACCCGAACACCATAGAGGGCAGGTACACTACCGACTATCTGTGCAACGGAGATGAAGATCATCTGGGGTGCACTGTTTTCCAAAAGACTAAAGAGGATCATAAAATAGCTCATTCAATCGAAGATGAGACCTTCTTGAAGATAATGAATCAAGGATTTCACAAAGATGAAACCAATAGCTGGGTGGCCCTGCTACCATTCAAGCCTCAGAGACCTCGTCTTCCTAACAACAGGGAGCAAGCTCTAAAACGCCTTACCTTGCTAAAGCGCAACTTTCTAAGGAAGCCAGAGATGGAAAAACACTTCCTTGCTTTCATGAGCAAAATATTCGAAAATGGTCATGCAGAATTGGCTCCACCTCTAGAAGAGAGCGAAGAATGCTGGTATCTCCCAATATTTGGTGTCTATCACCCTAAGAAACCAAATCAGATACGCATAGTGTTCGACTCCAGCTCAAGATACCAGGGACTCTCTCTGAATGATGTTCTTTTAACAGGACCTGACCTCAACAACACTCTAATTGGTGTTCTCATCAGATTCCGTAAAGAACCAGTTGCCATCACTGCAGATATACAGCAAATGTTCCATTGTTTCTTTGTCAATGAAGAGCATAGAGACTTCCTACGTTTCTTCTGGTTCAAAGATAACGAACCTACCAAAGACATAGTAGAATACCGTTTGAAGGTGCACATTTTTGGCAACAGCCCATCCCCTGCTGTAGCGATCTATGGGCTTAAGAGATCCGCCCAGGGAAGTGAAACAGACTTTGATGAAGATGTCCGACAGTTCATTGAAAGAGACTTCTACGTAGATGACGGTCTAAAGTCTCTTCCATCGTCAGAGACTGCAATCAGCCTACTCAAAAGGACTCAGAGTGCTCTTGCTCGTTCTAACCTCAGGCTACATAAGATAGCTTCTAATAGCAAAACCGTGATGGAGGCCTTTCCTACAAAAGACTATGCCAACGACCTGAAGGACCTGGACTTAGCTACAGACTCTCTTCCTATACAACGTAGTCTAGGACTGAACTGGGACCTCAAGTCCGATAGCTTCACATTTCAGGTCAACCTACAGCAAAAACTCTTCACTCGACGAGGCGTCCTGTCCACAATCAACAGCCTGTACAATCCCCTTGGCTTTGCTGCACCTGTGATCATCCAAGACCTTGCTACATGAATTAACTGTGGATTCAGCTGATTGGGGCACCCCTCTTTCTTCAGAGAAAGAGTTTTCGTGGGTAGCCTGGAGAAATTCTTTAAATTAATTGTCTGATCTCAACATACATAGACACATACATATCCTCTGAAGAAGTCCTCTCCAGGAGGCTGTGCATATTTTGTGATGCTTCAGTCAAAGCCATAGCCGCAGTTGCTTATTTGAAAACTATAGACACCTCAGGTCACGTCCACATAGGGTTTGTCATGGGAAAAGCCAAGCTAGCACCATGTCCCGAACCTACCATACCAAGACTAGAGCTCTGTGCTGCTGTTCTTACCATTGAGCTGGCAGAACTCATCATGTCAGAACTTGACCTATGGCTTGAAGATGCAGAATTCTTCACCGATAGCAAAGTGGTGTTAGGATACATTCATAACGAGACGAGGAGATTCTATGTCTACGTGAACAACCGAGTACTTAGAATTAGGAAGTACTCACAGCCTTCTCAGTGGGGTTTTGTACCAACTAACCACAATCCTTCTGACCATGCCACCAGAGCTTTACCAGCATCATGCCTTAAAGACACTACCTGGCTCGTAGGGTCTGCATTCCTGTATCAACCAACATGCACCGCTCTTCAAAAACACACGCATGAACTTTTTGAGCCTGAATCAGTTGTGGAAATTCGACCTCAAGTCTCCACACTCAATACAACAGTTGCTAAAAGGAACCTTGGTTCTAGCGGCTTCCACAAATTCTCCACCTGGAGGTCAGCCTACAGATACCTTTCCGAACTAGGCTGCACGTGGACTTTCAACCCACCTCACTCATCTCACATGGGAGGTGTTTGGGAGCGCATAATCGGCATTGCACGGAGAATACTTGACTCCATCTTTCTACAATTAGGGCCTTTGAAGCTCACTCACGAGACACTCACTACCTTCATGGCTGAGGTAGTAGCCATTATAAACACTAGACCACTGGTCCCCATATCCAACGATACTGAAGACCCATCTCTGCTTACTCCTGCAGCTCTCCTCACCCAAAAAATTAATGCAACCATGACTATTCCCAAGGAGTATACTGCTAAAGACTTGTACAAATCACAGTGAAAGAGAGTTCAAATGTTAGCAGACCTTTTCTGGACCAAGTGGAGGAAACAGTACCTTTCCACGTTACAGGCAAGAAACAAATGGCAAACAAGTAGGCCCAACATTGAGCCTGGAAACATTGTTCTAGTAAAAGACATACAGTCCAAGCGGAATGAGTGGCCTTTAGGATTGGTTACTAAAGTCTTCCCAAGTCAAGATGAAAAAGTCAGGAAGGCGGAGATCAAGATCCCCAAGCAAAACGGAAAACTGTTTCTTAGACCCGTTTCTGAACTTGTTCTATTACTTTCCAGTTGAAATGTTTATGTGGTATCCCCTGGAAACCAGTGTTATGCCTTCTCAGCAATATTTCTGATTAGTTATCCAACAGCTCCACCTATTGAAATGTTTTTGTATTGCAGCTTCATTTATTCTGCCTAAATGTTTCTATGCTAACTAATATTGTCCTTCTCAAGCTTCCATAGTTTCCCATCAGGCCTTGTTTAGTCCAGCCCCCTTCCTCTTCAGCAGCTATCTTTCCTCATGTGTGGCAGTCACACTATGATCTCTGCATTAGACAGTTAGTCTTCTGTTGTTTTCCTCATAATTGCACAGTCGGTGAGTTACTATAATTCCCTATTTTGTCATTAATAGCTTTCTAGTGCTCATGTCTTTAGAGCTATCTCTTCTGTCTTGCAGCTGTCTCTTCTATTCACTATGCTGTATAATCCATGTATTTTACATAATGTGATGTACTGAGATATGCTGTATACCTTGTACTGAATACTGTTATTGTCTTGTAGTTTTACACTGATCCTATTAATAAAAGTTGAAAAGGACCCCCCTGCGTCCAGCTCAATGAATTGATAGGAAAGAGTTAACTGTTTGACAACTAGTTCAAACAGACGGATTGAGGGTGTCAGAACAGTAAAGCGACTACTATATAACGGGGGTTGAAGCACAGATACTGTCTATCAGCAAGCAGTCAAGCCGCATGCAGCCACAATGTCAGACAGAGGATCTGAAATGTATGTAACGCGTTCCCATGTTAGCTCAGCAGCTTCAAGGACATCTAAGAGCAGCCTCGCAGTTGCAGCCGCCAGGGCGAAGGCAGAAGCCGCCAAAGTGAGAGCAAAATAGTTAACTGTCTGACAACTAGTTCACACAGACGGATTGGAGGTGTCAGAACAATTAGAGGTTAATTCTCCTGAATTGTCATAAAAAAAAAGACGTGAGTTGTGACAGATTGTCTTAAGGGGTTAAATACTGTTCTGTGAATGCAGCCTTGGATTATTATGTGGTGATACTAAGTTCTTAGATCCATTTTCTTTATGTAACAGAATGATGAGCGGATGACGTTAATTAATGGTGGGCAGAATCTATTATTAGGACAATAGTGTAATGAAATGGATCAACATGAATGCCTAACTAATCCACATGCCTTTCCTCTTTGAATTATATAAATCCCCCTGGTCTCTGAGATGTTCACCTTTTCTCCCAAGACATCAACTCACTTATAACAAGAAAGATTAAAAATCTTTACTCATCTGCCAGTTGTATCTGGCTATGAAATGAAGATAATTACATTTTTCTTTCTTTTTTTCTTGATGCTCATAGACATGTTAGCAGTTTAATATGTAAGATTTATGCAGTATGTTTCTGAAAACAACTGATCAGTCAATAGATCGTATTCATTTATATGGAAAAATTGGTGCCATAGTGCATCAAAAGACAGAACAAATGTATGTCAATGCACCCTACTACTGTCTCTTCCCCATATACCATCAATACAAAAAGCTAATCACAGCATTTTTTGACCTATTCCTATAAGCATAGCAATTCTAGGCATCATGTTTTAATATAGTACATTTTTCTTGCGTAAATAGACAATTCAACTTCTTGATTTATGGTGGTCTTCCTTCAATGAAGTGTTGAACTATTGGCCGCCTTGTCATATGCAAAAATCTCAAATTTTTGATTTGCAGAAAAATGGGAATTTATGTAAGATATTCCGTACAAAAACAAAGTGAAGTCACATATCAAAGTGAAATACAAAAGATCCAAATATGGTACTTGGTATCAATCAATATCTCCATGTAAGCAAGAATGAGGCAAATTCTCGACAACTGCGATGTCTGTGAGACATTTTGGTTTGATTAGATCTTTTTCAATGCATCGCTGGAAAACAAAGAGACCTTGTGACATACTTGATAGAGATAGATCACATGGGAAACCGCTATCAGAGCATATGGGAGACAATATATAGCACAACATAAGGAGGGGGGAACAAAATCAGCAGGAAAATGGTGGTGTGCCCTTGTGTGATAGCAAGACCGTATTATTATCTAGGCTGGATACTGAGACAAATTATAGAAAAAATCTAGTTATGACCAACTTAACACCATTGTATTTGGACATTTATTCTAAAAAAACTCAGAATTGATATTAATCCAATTAATCCAGTGCCATATTGTGTAAAGCAAAACATTTGGATCACTTTTGCAACAAAGGCACAAAAGAGAGTCCCATGGAGAGTCCCTATCTTGTAAAGAAAAATTGTATTTTGGTACACCTTATGCAATATTTTCAGTAAATGTGAGATATTTCAGAGTTAACTAAGAGTTTTGGTGATCATTAAAACATATGAACATGGTTTTACCTTAATAACACCAAATTCAGTTTATCCAGCAAAGCCAAGAGATAATTTATAAGCAATTGCAAATGCAATAGATCTAGATTCTGCAATGAAGGCATTGTGTAACTGGAAATATTTGTTATAACTGTGTTTCACTTGTGCCAGTCTACCGTTCACTCAGACATCGGAATATTGTGTGTTTGTCCTCAGTTTGGTTTGCGAATGCAATAAAATATCTGTATTTCAATGCGCATTAATTATATGCCATCTTAGCACATAGCAGAGACTTGACCTTTTCCTTTGCTATATATGAACACATGGCCTATCCTCTATACCATGTCCATTGTACAAAATAGATGTGTTGAGGTTATGTAATGTACATATACGGTAAAGACTCTGTTGTTATTTTCAGATTGTAAAGGGCATAGCTGTCTGCTAGCCCAGGCTACTTCACTATAAATAAAGCATTGTGGCGTCCCCTTGAGAGGAAACTTTTACAACACTCAACACGTGTGTGCATTTGTCTTCTCCCGGCCGGGGTAATTCTCCTGACCAGTAACTCTCCTTAACCACCCTTCAGGGGGAGAAACTCTTCTCTGAATTTGGCACCTACAGACAATGAGGGCGCTCTAGACTAAGGGCCAGCAAACATTTGCAGCAACAAGTTCCATCCCTGTTTCGCTTTTGATTTGTTTTTGTCCTGCCCGTTCTTTGTCTGGTACGTCTATGATCTTGCTTGTGCTTCTAGTGCCTTGCAATGGTGATTCTGCTCTGTTGTGTCAGTTGCTAACTATACCAGGACATTTCAAAGAGGTAGCGGTTTGGTAGCTTTCTTGCAGCAAAGTCCAGATCCCTTTATAAGAGTTAAAGGGTGAATACTGGGGATCACTAGGATAACATCTGCAGGTATAGCCTAACATCAAACCTGTTTTACAACCATTGTCCGTAACAATATTTATAAAACTGAGTGTGAGTGACAAGACATATGTTCTTTTTATTTGAAGAAATTGCTTGAAACCTTGAATCTCATTTAGTTGTCATGTAATCAAAAATTCCATTCATCATATCCTGCAGAATAATTCAGTTTCCCAAATAGTGTCATATTTTTATACCACTCTAGACTCGTATGCTCTACTAGAGCTTATGCATTGGTATAGAACTGAAAAGTTTGTAGATTGAAGTTTGCCTCTAGTGTTTTCCATAAAGTAGTTAGATAGTGTTTAAAGGGATTATCCAGCCATTTTGTGAGAAATAGCTTAAATTGCTATAGCAAAACAAGTAATGTGTTGTCTTTCATACACCAATACTTCCCCAGTCTTTGCCACTTTCCATTCACCCCGTTATAACGATGACATATAAATAGAGTTGAGCGAATCCTAAAAGATTCGGGGATTCGGAATTCGGCCAGAATTTTTCGCGGGATTCGTGGGTTCGGGCCGAATCACGAATCCCATTAAAGTCTATGGGAGACCCGAATATTTTTGCAGGGGCCAAAGGTTCTGCACAGTCAAGTTTGCCCCAACATCTGAAAACCTCAGAAAATGATGGAAACACCTTGGAAATGCATAGGAAACACCAGGGGCAGCATGTAGGGATGCCTCTGAGGCTCCCTAATTGCACCATTTTTTCTAAATCTGGCCAATAGTCTGGTGATGACCCCAAGGCAATTTTCAGGGACACGGTAATGGTGACCCACTTAAAAATGCTGCCTGACAACCTGGCGGTGAACCCCTGATTGTCTGTCTTTCAATAAAATTGCAGTGTAAAGCATGGTGGTGAGCTTCAGTAATAAGATCGCAGTGTAAAGCATGGTGGTGAGCCTCAGTATGACTTTTTAGATAGAGATTGCATGTGGTCACATACTCCCTGGAACCCCATAGTCACCCCTTCTCTGATGTGCTACCCCAGAACATTCTCTGCCCCAATTCGCAAGACCTTTTGCAGTCTCCGTGTGCTGACAGTGGGGATTTACCAGTGTTGTCTGAGGAGGTGGTGGACAATGGCGAGACACAGGTGTCGGGGGGTGAGGTAGTTGTATGGGAAGCAAGTTACAGTGGGGACTCCTTGGGGGGACTTTCTCATGATGGGACAGATTCCATTGTGTTTAGAAAGGCTGATGGGCTTCCGTCAGCACTGTGTGTATAGAACCCCATGGCCTTTCATAAAAAATTTGGTTACAAAGCCGCATGACTCCTGAAAAATTGTTTTTAGAAAGCCGGATGACTTTCCTGAAAAATTGTTAGTAGGAAGCCGGATGACTTTCCTGAAAAATTGTTGCATATGCAACTCAGATGAAGAGGAGGAGGAGGAGGAAAGCAAGCAATTTAGGAGGTAGCCTGAGGTGGGGATGAGAACTGGGGGGATATCCATGACCTGTTCATCTTGATGAATGTGAGGATGTCGGCGTTGTCGGTGGACAGGCGCGTCCGTTTGTCCGTAATGATACCCCCGGCAGCACTAAAAACCCTTTCAGACAGTACACTTGCAGCAGGGCAGGCAAGCACCTCAAGAGCGTACTGCGCAAGTTCTGGCCACCTGTCCAGCTTGGCCAGCCAGTAATTATATGGTGTGGAGTTATCAGTCAGGACATTGGTCTGGTCCGCGACATACTCCCTCACCATCTTGCGGTACTGTTCCACCCTGCTCTGCCTGCCCCGTGGCTGTGTCGTACTGTCTTGCTGGGGTTTAAGAAACTTGGCAAAAGAATGGAATAGTGTACCCCTGCCCTTGGCGCCTACACTGACTTTCCCCCTCCTCTCCTCTCCAACTTCAGCCACTGCAGTCCGCCCCCTGTTGCTCGACTGGTCTGGAAAGGCCTGTAGCAGTTTCTGAACCTGGGCCTTGTGGTAGAAAGTGACTCGGGTGCTCCTTTCCTCCACGGGTATAAGTTGGGCAAAGTTGTCCTTGTAGCGTGGGTCAAGGAGGGTGTACACCCAATAGTTATTGGTGGACAGTATCCTCTTGACCCGGGGATCACGACAAAGACAGCCAAGCATAAAGTCTGCCATGTGCCCTACTGTGCCAACACGCAAGCCTTCAGCCTCCTCACTTAGCGGACTCTCCATCTCCTCCCCCCCCCCTTCCTCCGACCCCAATTCATCCTCCTCAGCCCATACCCGCTCAACAGGTAGCATGGAATCACCCCCTGATGCATGGTGCCCAAGAGTTTCTTCCTCCTCCTCAGCCTCCTCCTCAGTTTCGTGCTGCGAAACTGACAACAGGGTGCTCTCAATGTCACTGTCTTCCCCCACCTCCTGTGACACTGCTGAATCCTCAGATCTTAGGTTCCTCAAGGAGTTCTGGATGAGGCACAACAGAGGGATGGTGACACTGATGATGTGTGCATCACCACTGACCATCTCTGTTGCCTCCTCAAAGGGACCTAAGACCTGGCAGATGCCAGCCATCTACGTCCACTCCTCAGCATAGACATGAGGAAGCTGACTGGCCTGACTACCACCTCGGGGGATCAACTGGCAGTCTACAACTGCCCTGCGTTGGTTGTACACCCTGGCTAGCATGTGTAACGTCGAATTCCAATGCGTGGGAACGTCACACAGCAGCCGGTGAACAGGGAGTTGTAGCCGCCCTTGCACAGTCCTGAGGGTTGCGGCATCGGTGGTGGACTTGCGAAAATGGGCGCATATGCGCCGCACCTTGGTGTTTAACTCACTCAACTGGGGGTAGGTCTTGAGGAACCGCTGGACCACCAAGTTGAGCACGTGGGCCATACATGGCACGTGAGTCAGCCCACCAAGATGCAGAGCCACCACCAGGTTACGCCCATTATCGCAGACCACCATTCCTGGCTGAAGGTTAAGCGGTGCCAGCCACACATTGGTCTGCCCCCTGATGCCCTGTAAGAGCTCTTCAGCCGTGTGCCTCTTATCCCCCAGGCTCAGCAGTTTCAGGACTGCCTGCTGCCGCTTCCCTACCACAGTGCTGAAACTGCTGGCCATCGAGGAAATGAGACTTGACGATTGGGGCATCACTGCCACTTTGGAGGAGGAGGAGGTGGAGGCATAATGTGCCGGAGACACACAGACGGAACTATGTCCCGCAATTCGTGGTGTGGGTAGCACATGTGCAGCCCCACGATCGGTCTCTACCCCAGCCTCCACCAGATTGACCCAATGTGCCGTGAGGGAGATGTAATGTCCCTGGCCACCGGTACTCATCCACGTATCTGTGGTCATGTGGACTTTACCACAAACCTCGTTTTTGAGAGCATGGGTGATGTTCTCAGACACATGCCGGTGCAGGGTGGGGACGGCACATCGGGCAAAATAGTGTCGGCTGGGGACAGAGTAACGGGGGGCTGCCGCCTCCATAAGGTTGCGGAAGGATTCTGTCTCCACAAGCCTGTACGGCAACATTTCCAAACTAATCAGCTTGGCGATGTGCACATTTAGAGCTTGCGCATGGGGGTGGGTGGCTGCGTACTTGCGCTTGCGTTCAAATGTCTGCGGTAGAGACAGTTGAACGCCGCACTGGGACACATGAGTGGAGGAGAGGGAGGGAGATGGAGCTGGAGGGGTCCTTTCGGGGCTGGAGGCTGCAACGTCCTGGCTTGGACGAGACACAGTTGCTGGACTAACTGTGTCAACGTCACCAGCTGACAGAAGTGCAAACCATTTGGTGGGGTGTTTTCTCTCCAAATGTTTGCGCAGGCTACTAGTGGTCAGGTTGTTGCATTTTGAACCCCTGCTCATTGACGTGTGGCACAGCTTGCACACCGCCATACGAGGATCGGCCTCATCATCCTTAAAGTACTCCCAAACTAAGGAGTGGCGCATAGTACGGGCTGGAGCGTGACCTCTAGGAGCACTTGGGGAAGTAGTGACTCGGCCCTGGCTTCTCCCTCGTCGCAGCCCTCTGGCTCTCTCAACAGCTTGTGGTCCTTACGTGTTTCCACTGTACCCACAGCAGCCGGCACTGTGTCACCACGCACACCACGGTCATCACCGCTGACCACTGCACCACCACGATTCCCACCTCTCCCTCCACGACCACCTCTTTCACCTCTCCCAGCTCTTCCCCCTCTCCCCCTGACCCTGGGGTTCTCCATGTGCACAGTAGCAGTATTATATTATTATAATTGTAAAGGATCAATACGGTATCTATAGATTCTGAGGTATATAGCAGGCTGATGAAATGTATTCACTAGTCACTGCACTGTGTATTACGGATCAGTGAAATTAAACGGACAATGTAGATAGATAGGCAGGTACGATTATTTTCAGACCTATCCAAAAAAAGATGTACGCAGTTTGCGCAAATAAAACGGGAATCCACAGATCAATACAGAATCTATAGACTCTGAGGTATATAGCAGGCTGATGAAATGTATTCACTAGTCACTGCAACGTGTATTACGGATCAGTGAAATTAAACGGACAATGTAGATAGATATGCAGGTACGATTATTTTCAGACCTATCCAAAAAAAGATGTACGCAGTTTGCGCAAATAAAACGGGAATCCACAGATCAATACAGAATCTATAGACTCTGAGGTATATAGCAGGCTGATGAAATGTATTCACTAGTCACTGCAACGTGTATTACGGATCAGTGAAATTAAACGGACAATGTAGATAGATATGCAGGTACGATTATTTTCAGACCTATCCAAAAAAAGATGTACGCAGTTTGCGCAAATAAAACGGGAATCCACAGATCAATACGGTATCTATAGACTCTGAGGTATATAGCAGGCTGATGAAATGTATTCACTAGTCACTGCACCGTGTATTACGGATCAGTGAAATTAAACGGACAATGTAGTTAGATATGCAGGTACGATTATTTTCAGACCTATCCAAAAAAAGATGTACGTAGTTTGCACAAATAAAACGGGAATCCACAGATCAATACGGTATCTATAGACTCTGAGGTATATAGCACGCTGATGAAATGTATTCACTAGTCACTGCACAGTCATGCACAGGAATATATCTGTTTAGATATGTATAGTTTGATCTATGTGGCTGGACAAGGTGTACCAGGCACAGCTCTGCACAGAATGCAGGCTTACAGCATATACTGTATAGTTTTCTTCAGAGAATCAATTGTTTTTTAAAAGACTATTGTGGCTTCCTACACAGAATACAGGCTTACAGTATATACTGTATACTGTTTTTCAGAGTATAAATAGTCTTTAAAAAGACTGTTGAGGCTTCCTATCCTAACTCCTAACTGCTTGCTGCACACACTACACGAGCTAACACTGTCTCTGTCTGTCTCTTCTCCTTCCCAAAAACACAATGAGGCTGATGCTGCAGGTCCCTTCCTTATGTAAATTTAGGTCACATGTCACTGCCAGCCAATCACTGCTGGGGTGGTATAGGGGATGTTACATCACAGCAGGCGTTCCCACAGGCTTCCCTTTGATGCTGATTGGCTGAAAAAAACGGGCATTTCAAACTGGCAGTGACGCACAAATCATCACGAGTCCGCGCTGGCTCGGGATGCCGAGCCGAAGCGGGCAATATTCGTGCGAATCCCAAATATTGCCGCTTCGGCTCGCTCATCACTACATATAAACATAACTGGATAGATATATATCTTTTTTTTTTTTCTTTTTGCAATGCAATCTATTTTGCTGTGTTACTGTGGCTAGTGATTGCTTGCAACTGTCATGTCAATACATCATTGTTGAACTTGGGAAAATATTGATGCTTCAGGGTATTCAGGAAGTGTCCGCATGAGAGTGACCTGGGAACTGGTAAGATATGACTTCTTTTGTTATTTTATAGCACTGCAAGCATTCTATAACCCCTTAAAGGGGTTGTCTGGAAGTCCATAGTTGCGCAACTTGCTTACCCTGCACACAGCCATTTTCTTATGGCCAAATCTTGCCAGGTTGGAGCCAGATCTCCTCCAGTCACCATTATAGTTAATGGGGCCAGACGGAGATGTTCAAGCTTCCGGCAATGCCAGAATACAGAGGGATCCTTGAACAGCCTGCCGGATCCCTAGTGCTAGTATGAAACTAGCCTTAAGAGGTGGATGCCACAAAGAAAGAGTAGGTTCCCTTCTAGAATGAAGGCACCTTGCTGTGGTGGATGAGCACAGTTGATTGTGTTTAAAATATATTTGCTAAGTACATCATATTAATTTTATAATTGAATATAGTATGATTTCATATATCTCATGTTTGCATGTGCTGCTGCTTTGTGTTTACTTTGTAGTTTCAACCATGGCCATTTACACCTGTTCATTTACTTCATTTTGCAGGAGATGCTGACACCTTTTGTCTTTGTAGTATGCACTTAGAAGTATGGCTGTTTGCATTTTGGTTGTGCACTAACTAACATATCCTTTCCAAGGCACCTGAGTTATTTTCAGAAATCTAAAGTTTCCCGGACACAGTTCAATGAGCCACAGTACAACGTCTACAGCTATACTGGAGGTCTTGTTGGAACTGTAGTGTGCCAGTGTTGCAAAGGCAACCAGATTGCTTCCCTCTAGCAGTGAGGATGGGCCTGTTGGTGCTGAAGTGCATTAGGATATAGTGGCCCTTTAACACAGTGGAGCAGGTTAGTAAGTGACGGGGCAACTGTGCGGCCACGGTGGAAATCACAATCTGTCCACTATCTTTAGTATCTTGCCCTCTCTGAGACTGGGGACAGCAACATCATGAGCCATTATCTATTAGACATTGAGGGTGGCCAAGGAAGGGTAAGTAGTCTTCTCCTGTCTGGGTTCTGTGTGCTTGGATCAGTCTGTTACTGCTGGAGCTGGAGGGTCAACTTGGTTGTCACTGTGGATCTGAGCTGACTGATGAGGTGGCAGTACACTTTTGCTTGTCAGTTTATCTATAGTGACTATTACAGTCTAGTGCCATACTGAGAGAGGAGTATATAGTTTTACAGCTTCTATTCGGCCTAGGTCTTGGGTTCAAAATAGTGTGATTGTTCTCACTTATTAGCCACTAAATGTGAGATTGTCTCCTTCAGTCTACAATCTTTATTCATTGTAGCTCTAATATTGGTCATCATATTTTCCCGTGGCACATCAGAGCTGGCATCAGAGTTACATATCTTTCCCCCTCTATGATCATGTTGTTCTTGTATGTAATCATGTTCCTATGGATAGGTAATGCTGGTGGGTCCACTCCTTAAATTTTATGAAGGTTGCAGTACAGTGACAAGTAACCCGAAAGGCAAGTCTGCCTAGATATGGCAAGATTTGTAAATGAGAAAAAGGATTTATTAAGGCAGACATACTGTAGTATTTAGCAGTCCCTATTACAGCTACGTATAATGTGTGGTGTATATACAGTACTATATACTGTATGTAGCTTGGTCTACAGCATACCTTCACAGGTCCCCAGCAATTATATACTATTACTCAAGAGTGCATCTCTAATTAGGCAATGTGAGGTGATGAGTTCAGGCAGTGTTGTTCTGAAAGTGCAGGTGGGCAGCAATTTACTCAACAGCTATTACTGACGTTTTTGCCACAAATTTCAGCAAAAACAGTAACAAAACCACAAAGTACAATTACCCCTTGGCATAGTTGTACATACCAAAGGAAGGATCTTTAGGAAATAGTAGATAGGCTAAAGGACCTTTGAGGTTTTCATAATGTCACTTGATCACAAGTCCTTTAGCCTCCCAAAGACTCCAGAGGAGAAAAACAACCTGCAGCCTGTAAGTAAATGTGTGTGTTAGTTTATCTGTGTTAGTGCGTTTATATGTTTATCTGTGTGTGTATGTGTTAACATCTGCTTATTCAGTATATAGGAGATAGCACTAGTGTTCAAAATATGTATATGAGTAATAGTGTATATACAGTAAGGAAAAAAAGTATTTAGTCATCCACCAATTTTGCAAGATCACCCACTTAAAAAGATGAGAGAGGCCTGTAATTGACATCATAGGTAGACCTCAACTATGAGAGACAAAATGAGAAAATAAATCCAGAAAATCACATTGTCTGATTTTTAAAGAATTTATTTGCAAATTATGGTGCAAAAATAAGTATTTGGTCACCTAAAACAAGCAAGATTTCTGGTTCTCACAGACCTGTAACTTCTTCTTTAAGAGGCTCCTCTGTCCTCCACTCATTACCTGTAGTAATGGCACCTGTTTGAACTTGTTATCAGTATAAAAGACACCTGTCCACAACCTCAAACAGTCACACTCCAAATTCCACTATAGTGAAGACCAAAAAGCTGTCGAAGGACACCAGAAACAAAATTGTAGACCTGCACCAGGCTGGGAAGACTGAATCTGCAATAGGCAAGCAGCTTGCTGTGAAGAAATCAATTGTGGGAGCAATAATTAGAAAATGGAAGACATACAAGACCACTGATAATCTCCATCGATCAGGGGCTCCACGCAAGATCTCAACCCGTGGGGTCAAAATGATCACAAGAACTGTGAGCAAAAATCCCAGAACCACATGGGGGGATCTAGTGAATGACCTGCAGAAAGCTGGGACCAACGTAGCAAAGGCTACCGTCAGTAATACACAACGCGCCCGGGACTCATATCCTGCAGTGCCAGATGTGTCCCCCTGCTTAAGCCAGTACATATCTGGGCCCGTCTGATGTTTGCTAGAAAGCATTTGGATATTCCAGAAGAGTACTGGGAGAATGTCATATGGTCAGATGAAACCAAAATAGAACTGTTTGGTAGAAACACAACTCTCTGTGTTTGGAGGAGAGTGAATGCTGAGTTGCATCCAAAGAACACCATACCTACTTTGAAGCATGGGGGTGGCAACATCATGTTTTGGGCCTGTTTCTCTTCAAAGGGACCAGGACGACTGATCCATGTTCATAAAAAAATGAATGGGGCCATGTATTGTGAGATTTTAAGTGTAAACCTCCTTGCATCAGCAAGGGCATTGAAGATGAAATGTGGCTGGGTCTTTCAGCATAACAATGATCTCAAGTAGAGATGAGCGAATTGAAGCTGACGAAGTGGAATTCGTTACGAATTTCATGGAAAATTCGATTCGCAACGAAAGCGAATTTCTTGGCGATTCGTAGTAACAAATCTTTTTTTTTTTTCCTAAAATGGCCGCAAGCACATGGCATGACATGGGGGAAGGATTTCTGGGACAAAGAAGTAAACACCCACAATGCGATCACATGCAGACATGTAGCCAATTAGCAGCCAGTCAGATCCTATGATGTCACAGCCCTATAAATAGCTCTGCAGTGCTGGAATCCGCCATTTGCAATTCATTTTAGACCAGAGACAGACGTCAGGAGAGATAGGGCAAGTGATAGAAAAATGTTGCTAAAGAAAAGAAATGAGGAGATCAAGGATAGATAATCTGAATTGCAGGGATAGGAGAGAGACGATTTCTAGACAGAATCCATAGGGGATTATCAGGCAGTGAAATCGCTATTCTGTTACACTGAGCATGCAGTGACTGGGCATTGGGGTTAGCCTGTTATACAGCACTGCACTCTGTTCTAAAGGCTGTTTTGGGGTGCTTTAATCAAAGAGGCACTACTAGTGTCCCTTGTTGCAGTGCAGTAAGAGGGTCAGAGCCTTGTTTGGGGTGCATTAAAAAAAAAAAAAAAATATATATATATATATATATATATATATATATATATATATATATATATATCTTTTGGGTTGTGTTTTGGGAAAATTATATATAATCCGTGATTGGCAGCTTGTAAATGTGAAATAAATAGTTGCGGCGTTATTCGCCATACAAATAGACAAGTTCCATATAGTGCTAACTTCTTCAGTGTAGTTAAATTGCCAAAAAAAAGTGTTTGTGGGGTTGTTAGTTTTAAATAACTATTTGCGGCGTTATTCGCCATCCAAACAGAAAAGCGTGATATTGTGCTAACGTAGTCAGTGAAGTTGACTTGCCAAAAAAACTGTGAATCCGTGTTAGTGGGGTTCTTCGTTTTAAATAACTACTTGCGGCTTTATTCGCCATCCAAACAAGAAAGCGTGATATTGTGCTAACGTAGTCAGTGAAGTTGAATTGCCAAAAAAGCAGTGAATCCATGTTTGAGGGCTTGTTCATTTTAAATAACTATTTGCGGCGTTATTCGCTATCCAAACAGAAAAGCGTGATATTGTGCTAACGTAGTCAGTGAAGTTGACTTGCCAAAAAAACTGTGAATCCGTGCTTGAGGGGTTGTTAGTTTAAAATAAGTATTTGCTGCGTTATTTGCCATTCAAACAGAAAAGCGTGATATTGTGCTAACGTAGTCAGTAAAGTTGAACTGCCCAAAAAACTGTGAATCCGTGTTAGTGGGGTTCTTCGTTTTAAATAACTATTTGCGGCTTTATTCGCCATCCAAACAGAAAAGTTTGATATTGTGCTAACGTAGTCAGTGAAGATGAATTGCCAAAAAAACAGTGAATCCGTGTTTGAGGGGTTGTTCATTTTAAATAACTATTTGCGGCGTTATTCGCCATCCAAACAGAAAAGCGTGATATTGTGCTAACGTAGTCAGTGAAGTTGACTTGCCAAAAAAAAACAGTGAATCTGTTTTTGTGAGGTTACTAGTTTTAAATAACTATTTGCGGCGTTACTCCTCGCCATCCAAACAGAAAAGCGTGATATTGTGCTAACGTAGTCAGTGAAGTTGACTTGCCAAAAAAAAAAAACAGTGAATCCGTTTTCGTGGGGTTGTTAGTTTTAAATAACTATTTGCGGCGTTATTCGCCATCCAAACAAAAAAGCATGATATTGTGCTAACATAGTCAGTGAAGTTGAATTGCCAAAAAAACAGTGAATTTGTGTTTCTGGGGTTCTTCACTTTAAATAACTATTTGCAGCGTTATTCGCCATCCAAACAGAAAAGCGTGATATTGTGCTAACGTAGTCAGTGAAGTTGAATTACCAAAAAAACAGTGAATCCATGTTTGAGGGGTTGTTCATTTTAAATAACTATTTGCGGCGTTATTCGCCATCCAAACAGAAAAGCGTGATATTGTGCTAACGTAGTCAGTGAAGTTGACTTGCCAAAAAAACTGTGAATCCGTGCTTGAGGGGTTGTTAGTTTAAAATAAGTATTTGCTGCGTTATTTGCCATTCAAACAGAAAAGCGTGATATTGTGCTAACGTAGTCAGTGAAGTTGAATTGCCCAAAAAACTGTGAATCCGTGTTAGTGGGGTTCTTCGTTTTAAATAACTATTTGCGGCTTTATTCGCCATCCAAACAGAAAAGTTTGATATTGTGCTAACGTAGTCAGTGAAGAGGAATTGCCAAAAAAACAGTGAATCCGTGTTTGAGGGGTTGTTCATTTTAAATAACTATTTGCGGCGTTATTCGCCATCCAAACAGAAAAGCGTGATATTGTGCTAACGTAGTCAGTGAAGTTGACTTGCCAAAAAAAACAGTGAATCTGTTTTTGTGGGGTTACTAGTTTTAAATAAGTATTTGCGGCGTTACTCCTCGCCATCCAAACAGAAAAGCGTGATATTGTGCTAACGTAGTCAGTGAAGCTGACTTGCCAAAAAAACAGTGAATCCGTTTTTGTGGGGTTGTTAGTTTTAAATAACTATTTGCAGCGTTATTCGCCATCCAAACAGAAAAGCATGATATTGTGCTAACATAGTCAGTGAAGTTGAATTGCCAAAAAAACTGTGAATTCGTGTTTGTGGGGTTCTTCGCTTTAAATAACTATTTGCAGCGTTATTCGCCATCCAAACAGAAAAGCGTGATATTGTGCTAATGTAGTCAGTGAAGTTGAATTACCAAAAAAACAGTGAATCCATGTTTGAGGGGTTGTTCATTTTAAATAACTATTTGCGGCGTTATTCGCCATCCAAACAGAAAAGCGTGATTTTGTGCTAACGTAGTCAGTGAAGTTGACTTACCAAAAAAACTGTGAATCCGTGCTTGAGGGGTTGTTAGTTTAAAATAAGTATTTGCTGCGTTATTTGCCATTCAAACAGAAAAGCGTGATATTGTGCTAACGTAGTCAGTGAAGTTGAATTGCCAAAAAAACTGTGAATCCGTGTTAGTGGGGTTCTTCGTTTTAAATAACTATTTGCGGCTTTATTCGCCATCGAAACAGAAAAGTTTGACATTGTGCTAACGTAGTCAGTGAAGATGAATTGCCAAAAAAAAACAGTGAATCCGTGTTTGAGGGGTTGTTCATTTTAAATAACTATTTGCGGCGTTATTCACCATCCAAACAGAAAAGCGTGATATTGTGCTAACGTAGTCAGTGAAGTTGACTTGCCAAAAAAAAACAGTGAATCTGTTTTTGTGGGGTTACTAGTTTTAAATAACTATTTGCGGCGTTACTCCTCGCCATCCAAACAGAAAAGCGTGATATTGTGCTAACGTAGTCAGTGAATTTGACTTGCCAAAAAAAAAACAGTGAATCCGTTTTTGTGGGGTTGTTACTTTTAAATAACTATTTGCGGCGTTGTTTGCCATCCAAACAGAAAAGCATGATATTGTGCTAACATAGTCAGTGAAGTTGAATTGCCAAAAAAACTGTGAATTCGTGTTTGTGGGGTTCTTCGCTTTAAATAACTATTTGCGGCGTTATTCGCCATCCAAACAGAAAAGCGTGATATTGTGCTAACGTAGTCAGTGAAGTTGAATTACCCAAAAAAGAGTTAAGACGTGGTTCTGGGCACGTTCCTTTTACATCGATAGTCGCAGCGTCAGTCGCTATATAAACAAAGTGTATAGTGCTGTGTAGTAACCCATTGTACTGTAGTTCAGTAACCCATTGTTAACACACTGTGTAGGTGGCGATGTTTCTGAAAGAAATAATTAAGCCGTTGTGCAAGGCAGTGAGCAAAGTATAATTTTTGGACGCATTCTTCATTTTATTTTATTTTAAAAAAATTTTAGCACACAGGATTTCAGACAGAGGGGTGACAGGCCCTTCACAGGGGAGGGGCAGTGGCACAAATTTTTCGGGAACAGGCACAGGTCTCAGAAGAGGAAGGGGACATGGCATTAGGGGTCACTCGGCGAGGCCACAGCTACCGGTGTCATCTAGTGGTCGTGTGTTGACCACCAACCCAGATGTTCTTGAATGGTTGACTCGGTCATCCACTTCCTCCCAGATGATATCTGAAACCCCCAGCCAAGAGTCGGTGGGTTCGTCTGACACAACCCTTAGTTGGCATGGGCCTGGAGCACCTCTACTGCCCTCACCTGCCTCTGTCCTTTTCAGTTTCCTCAGCCAGAGAAGTACTATATGCTATGGGCTCTGTGCCACTATACAGCAAGAACAAACTACTTGAGGACAGTCAGCAGCTACTTGGAAGCCAAGAGGTGGGGCAGAAATCCGCTCCTTCCAGTAGGCGGTCAAGTACTGATGAGGAGAGTGTAGTGGGAGGTGATGTTGAGAGCGGTCAGGCTTTGTACACCGAAACAGTTGAGGAGGACATTAACGACGTGCAAACTGTAGTTGATGATGATGTAGCCAATCGCACTTGGGAGCTGGGTAAAGCAAGGGCTTCATTATCATTATCATCATCTGCAGAGGAGACTAACCGCTTGTGCGTCAAGCAGCGGTGCAGGCAGCAAGTCGGTAGTGTGGCCGTTAGTCAGCGGATTGGCAGCAGTGCGAGTTCGGGAGCCCAACGGGCACGGGGTACACCGCACTCTTCGCAGGTGCTTTCCGGCCTTGAAAAGAGCTGTGCAGGGGCTCAGCAAGGCAGCGGAGGTACAACTCAGTCAGTGCGGAGTGTTGGTGGTAAAATCGCCTACTCGGCGGTGTGGAAGATTTTTGTTAAGACGCCTGAGGAGGTCAACATTTCTATATGTAGAATCTGTGGTCAGAAAGTGAAGCGTGGCCAGGGTGCTAATGTTGGCACCACGGCCTTGCGCCAACATATGCAGCGTCACCAAAAAGTGGCCTGGGAGAACCGTGGCTCAGATGTGGCGGTCCAGTCGGCATAAGCAACAACAGCATCACCCAATGGCACGCATCCCATTTCAGGCAGTCAAGGCTCCAGCACCTCTGCCGAAGGGAGCTGTCAGTCAGTATCTACCGCTCCTGATGCTCCTGCTCCTCCTCCTCTTATTGCTCGCCACTCATTACAGCAGCATTCGTTCACTGAGGTGATTGCAAAGAGACAGCAGTACGCGTCCAGCCATCCTACAGCGCAAAATCTGACCATGCTCCTGTCCAAGTTGCTCGTGCTGCAGTCCCTCTCTTTTCAACTGGTGGACTCTGCACCGTTCAGAGAACTGATGGCTTGTGCCGAGCCGAGGTGGAGAGTCCCAACCCGTCATTTCTTTGGCAAAAAGTCAGTCCCAGCCCTGCACAAATATGTAGAAGAGAAGGTGGCCCAGTCCTTGAGCCTGTCGGTGTCTGCCAAAGTGCACGGTAGCGCCGACGTGTGGAGTTGTAACTACGGTCAAGGCCAGTACACGTCCTTTACGGCCCACTGGGTCAATGTGCTTCCTGCCCAGCCACACAAGCAACTTGAACAGGTGACGCCACTTTCTCCTCCTCGTTGTCAAACTGCTGATCCTGCGCTAATGTCCGGCTCCTTCTCCACCACCTCAGTCTTCACTGCAGGGCCAAGTCATAGTGCTCCTCCAGCGTACCAAATGTGCAGGGCACGGCGGTGTCACGCAGTTCTACGCCTGGTTTGCTTGGGTGAACGAAGTCACACAGGGGAGGAACTGCTCCGCGTCATGCTGTGTCCTAGCTGCCGCTACCTCCAAATTATGTAATTGTGCCACTCTACGGTACGCTGCTGCCTCCACACACTGTGTCCTAGCAGCCGCTACCTCCTAATTATGTAATTGTACCACTCTGTGGCCTACTCATGCTGCTGCTGCCGCCTCCACATACTGTGTCTTAGCTGCCGCTACCTCCAAATTATGTAATTGTGCCACTCTACGGTATGCTGCTGCTGCAGCCTCCACACGCTGTGTCCTAGCTGCTGCTACCTCCAAATTATGTGATTGTGCCACTCTGTAGCCTACTCATGCTGCTGCCGCCGCCTCCGCACACTGTGTCCTAGCTGCCGCTACCTCCAAATTATGTGATTGTGCCACTCTGTGGCCTACTCATGCTGCTGCTGCCCACTCCACACGCTGTGTCCTATTGCCGCTACCTACAAATTATGTTATTGTGCCACTCTGTGGCCTACTCATGCTGCTGCCGCCTCCACACACTTTGTCCTAGCTGCCGCTACCTCCAAATTATGTAATTGTGCCACTCTGTGGCCTACTCATGCTGCTGCCGCCACCTCCACACGCTGTGTCCTAGCTGCCGCTACCTCCAAATTATGTAATTGTGCCACTCTGTGGCCTACTCATGCTGCTGCCGCCTCAACCCGCTGTGTCCTAGCTGCCGCTACCTCCAAATTATGTAATTGTGCCACTCTGTGGCCTACTCATGCTGCTGCCGCCGCCTCCACGCGCTGTGTCCTTGCTGCCGCTACCTCCAAATTATGTCATTGTACCACTCTACGGTATGTTGCATTTAAATTTTTATGACTGCTGCTGCCTCTCCCAGGGTATTTCACTGTGCCAGTCTGTCTCATTAAAATTAGTATGACTCCTGCTGCCTCTCCCACTCTGTGGCCTTGAAATGTATTCGACTGCTGCCTCTTGCAAATGCTGTTACTGTGCCACTCTGTGGCCTTGAAATGTATTCGACTGCTGCCTCTTGCAGCTTCTGTTACAGTGCCACTCTGTGGCCTTGAAATGTATTCGACTGCTGCTGCCGCTTGCTGCTGCTGTTACGCTGCCACTCGTTGGCCTAGTACATTTGTCTGACTACTGATGCCTCTTGCAGCTGCTGTTAAGGTGCCACTCGTTGGCCTAGTAAATTTGTCCGACTGCGGCTGACTCTTGCAGCTGCTGTTATGGTGCCACTTGTTGGCCTAGTAAATTTGTCCGACTGCTGCTGCCTCTTGCAGCTGCTGTTACGGTGCCACTCGTTGGCCTAGTAAATTTGTCCGACTGCTGCTGCCTCTTGCAGCTGCTTTTACGGTGCCACTCGTTGGCCTAGTAAATTGATTAGAATTTTTTGGACCTTCTGCTAGGCAGCAGCATGTCACTCGTTAATTTTTGGTACGTTCTGTAGTCCTATTCCATTATTCATAGCTCAAGTATACAGGAAACCCTGTTTGTTTTGAAAACTCACATTTTTAAAAGTAAACGATTCCGGTCCCCGGGACACTCAGCGATGAGCATGGGGGAGGCGAGAGGCAGGGGCTCCCACAGGTGGTAGCTTAGCTCCCTGTAGACCGCCAGCTCGATCTCAAGATGGAACTCTGAGCTTTCTTGGCATACTGCGTCAATACTGACATTTTACCACAGTTGAGGCAACGCTGGAGCCTTCACTGCACCTCTCCTGTCTTACCCATAACCAGCCCCTATACTGATAAGAACATATTCTACAGTTGATCTTAACCAAAAGGCCGAGAATTCTTTTTTACGGTCTGCTCTTCAGGGTATGTCACCATGCCACTCTCCGGCCTGATGCTGCTGCCGCCGCCGACTCCACGTGCCATCTCCTAGCTGCCGCTACGTCAAAATAATGTAATTGTGCCACTCTCTGGCCTCCAAATTGTACTACTACTTCCACTGCTGCTGCCACTTCCAGGGTCTGTCATTCTGCCACTCTGTGGCCTACTCATGCTGCTGCCAACTGGCCACATTGTCGTCATGCCACTCTATAGTCTGCTGATGCTGCTGCCACTGCCCATCTCCACGCTGTCTGGGGGGGGCTCTGCTTGTATAAGCGTGTAATAGAACAGGTTCTGTCGAAATGTATGTGGAATCAGTGAATTGGTGTAAAAGGCGTGCGCTTTTGGCGCTCTAGTAGGATCTTGGGCCTCTGCACGATTCTTTATAGCTGGCGCTAACATTGACCTGTAAGGCTGAATTCAGACTTGAGTTATTTGGTGAGTTTTGGCCCCTTAACTGCCCAAATACATAAAAGTGTGCAGCGATTCTAAGAGCAACGCCTGTTATGTGGGTGTCACACTGGCTCACAGTATTCTTTCACTACCACGGTAGACTCCCTATGCTTTTTTCTGCAAGGCACAGTGTTCTACGCCACTATCCAGGCTCTCTGCAGCCCAGAAGTAGCCGTTTTTTAACGCGATTTGCCACAAATTTATTCGGATCAAAGCAAATCTTTTCAGAAAATTCGGCGAACCAGCCGAATCGAACTTTTGAAAAATTCGCTTATCTCTACTTATAAGGTTATAAGTAGAAAAACAGTAACAATGCAGTTACATGAGAAGAATCTATATAACTAATCATATGCTAAATAGTTGCAAGTCCAATTTATGTATGAGATGATACATACCAAGATGATTGTCTATAAAATGATGGTAGTCTCACGTTCAAAGCTGTAGTGGATTGTGAGATATCGAGTCTGAAAGTCTATATATATATATATATATATATATATATATATATATATATACTAGCAGAAAGACCCGGCTTCGCCTGGGTATATTTCATATATTTATTTATTTTATTTACCTTGATTTTTTCAATCCCTATTGGCTGCGGAGTGGGAGGGGGTGTGGTTTAATGGGACACGGGGGGGGGGGTTAAGTCCTTCATTTCAGGGTGGCCTGAATTATAGGTTAATGCCATGGTAATTTGAGGAAACACAATGGGTAGCAGTGGAAGAAAACATTGCTTTGCGCGGGTATATTTAATCTATTTCATTTAATGTTTCTGTGTGTCGTTGCAGAGAGAAAGTCATCCTCCCTCCCATCCCTGCAGCTGACAGATGTTGATTTTTACCTTCAATTGTTCAATCTCCATTGGCTGCGGAGTGGGAGGGGTCATGGCCTGACTGAGTCGGGGGCGTGACGTTGCAAGACTGGGGCGGGGTTTTAAGTCCTTCTTTTGATGGTGGCCAGAATTACAGGTCGATGCCATGGTAATTTATGAGGACACGCCATGGGTAACAGTGGAAGAAAACATTGCTTTGCACGGGTATATTTAATCTATTTCATTTAATGTTTCTGTATGTTGTTGCAGAAAGAAATCCAACTTCCCTCCCACCCCTGCAGCTGACAGAAGTTGATTTTTTACCTTCATTTTTTCAATCCCCGTTGGCTGCGGAGTGGGAGGGGGCGTGGCCTGACAGAGTCGGAGCGTGGTTTCGAGAGATCTGGGGCGGGGGTCAGAGTGTCATGAATTACAGGTCGATGACATGGTAATTTATGGGGACCCGCAATGGGTAGCAGTGGAAAAAAACATCTTTTATTAGTACTGAATGGTCGTAGTCTAAAATTAGTCAATTTCATCTACGATTTTTGTGTGTCGTTGCAGAGAGAAATTCACCCTCCCACCCCTGCAGATGATTTTTTTCAATCCCCATTGCCTGCGGAGTGGGAGGAGGCGTGTCCTGGCAGAGTTGGGGGTGTGGATTATCAAGATGCTTCGAACGGTTGTAGTCTGAAATTAGTCTATTTCATCTAAAATTTTGTGTGTCATTGCAGAGAGAAATTCACCCTCCCACCCCTGCAGCTGACAGAAGTTTATCTTTCAATCCCTGTTGGCTGCGGAGTGGGAGGGGGCATGACCTGACAGAGTTGGGGGTGTGGCTTAGCAAAGCGCTTCGCATAGGTGATTTAATCTATTTCATTTAATGTTTCTGTGTGTCGTTGCAGAATGGCTGCAGAGTGGGAGGGGGCGTGGTCTGACAGAGTTGGGGACGTGACTTAGCAAGACGATTCGAACAGTTGTAGTCTATAATTAGTCTATTTTATCTAAAATTTTTGTGTGTCGTTGCAGAGAGAAATTCACCCTCCCACACCTGCAGCAAACAGAAGTTTATTTTTACCTTTATTTTTTCAATCCCCGTTGGCTGCGGAGTGGGAGGGGGCGTAACCTGACAGAGTCGGGGGCGTGGATTAGCAAGACGCATCGCATGGATGTATTTAATCTATTGCATTTAATGTTTCTGTGTGTCGTTGCAGAAAGAAAGTCAACCTCCCACCCATCCCTGCAGCTGACAGAAGTTGATTTTTACCTTTATTTTTTCAATCCCTGTTGGCTGCGGAGTGGGAGGGGGCGTGACCTGACAGAGTCGGGGGCGTGGCTTAGCAAAGCGCTTTGCATAGGTGCATTTAATCTATTTCATTTAATGTTTCTGTGTGTCGTTGCAGAATGGCTGCGGCGTGAGAGGGGGCGTGGCCTGACAGAGATGGGGCGTGGCTTAGCAAAAGGCTTCGAACGGTTGTAGTCTATAATTAGTCTATTTCATCTAAAATTTTTGTGTGTCGTTGCAGAGAGAAATTCACCCTCCCACCCCTGCAGCAAACAGAAGTTTATTTTTACCTTCATTTTTTCAATTCCCATAGTCTGCAGAGTGGGAGGGGGCGTGACCTGACAGAGTCGGGGGCGTGGATTATCAAGACGCTTCGCATGGGTGTATTTAATCTATTTTATTTAATGTTTGTGTGTGTTGTTGCAGAAAGAAAGTCAACCTCCCACCCATCCCTGCAGCTGACAGAAGCTGATTTTTACCTTTATTTTTTCAATCTCTGTTGGCTGCGGAGTGAAAGGGGGTGTGGCCTGATGGAGTCGGGGGTGTGGCTTAGTGAGACCTGGGGGGGGTTTAAGTACTTCTTTTAGGGTGGCCTGAATTAAAGGTCAGTACCATGCTTATTTATGAGCCCACGCAATAGACAGCAGTGGAGGAAAACATCTTTTATTACTACTGAACTGTAGTAATAGAAAAAAACATAAGTTATATTTATGGTAACCGGAATACCTTTAACAGTGTCAGTAAATAGAAATGGATGAGATCCTCAGCTGCTGATAATTACCTGGTTGTTATGGAAACCTGCCCTCCCTGTTTGCCTTTGCAGAGAATGGCAGTTGGAGTTTAAAACCAAAGTTCCCAGTTGTAATGTTGGCTAATGGAGATCATATTTTGGGAATATCTCAGGAACGGTATGTCCGAGAGAGATGAGACCTGGTCTAAAACCTTCCCGGACACCTGATGTACCTGTGTGCCGAATTTGGTGAAAATCGGTCCAGTAGTTTGGTCGCGCATAGAGAACAGACAGACAGACAGACAGACAGAAACTCATTTTTATATTATTAAGATATATATATATACAAAGAATATATATATTTACAAAGAATAACATTTTAAGCGCTCTTCTTCATTCCCTATTTGCTGCCAGAGGATGCAACAAAATGATATGGAGGCTCAAGCCTCTCATGGAATTGTTGCATCCTCCAGTAATCCATGCAACACACCTAAAGGGGTTGTGCAGTCAGTATACTGTATATTGATGAACTATCATCAATATCTGATCATTAGGAGTCCAAGACCCAGCACCCCAGCCAATCAGCTGTTTGAAGAGGAGGTGGCACTCCATAAGACATTGCTTCCTGGTCATTACACTACAAAACATTTCCTGTGTAGTGGCGGCATAGTGTAATTACAAGTACTGGCTCCATTTAAGTTCAGTCTACTGATCAGATAATGTTGCGGCGGGGGGCATTCCAGTTTTAGTCACAGGCAGCAGAAAAGCTAGGTGCAGCCCTGCTATTACTAACTAGGAGATTCCTTCTAACCAGTGAGCCACACTCACTATGTAGACTCACTATGTAGACAAAGTATATTCCCAAACTTCCTGTATCATGTGGTAGCCTCAGCGGGGGAGGGGGGAGTCATAGCTGCAGCTTGAGAGAACAATGGACAGCTTTTTTATTGTAATTTTCATGGTCTGCAATTGTGATAACTGATAACAAAACAGATAAGGAGATTATTAGGGTTTTGTTGCTCTGTTTTTGTTTTGTTTTTACCATTTTTTTGTGTTTGGGTTCTGGGTTTAGTTCCCCTTTAAGATTGTCTTTGAGTCTTAATATCATACATAGATTATTTGTTCTTATAGGGGTTAAGAGGGGTTAATGCTTAACCTGTATAACCTGATTAGAAAGAGAATGCTGTACAGGAAACCCTTATTCAAGGAGACGATGAAATCGCCATTTACCTATGCTCTTAAACAGTGTAGCTTTTATTATTAGGTAACAAAAGATCAAGATTTGTGTTCACACTAATGTCAGTCTCATTTCCATTTATATTAAACTAGTATTTGTTTTAAAAAGAAGCATACGAATGAAAGGAAACTTTCCAAATCTCTGTTTGTTCAGCTTGTAACATGCACAACAGCAAATTCAATCTTATTAAGAGGCTCATTCTTCCATTGTGTTATTCAGCTGAATTGCAAGAAAGTTCAATTGGGTTCTCGTTTATGTACTGAAGAGAACATTTATGTATGTGGATAAGGGTGGCAGCAATGACCAGATAATTTAAAATTCATTTTAAGGATCAGAATTAGGTGTTTTATGTAAAAATGTTTTTTTTTATGTACTATATTTCATTACATGGATCAATTAGCGCAAGAGGTATACTTGTGAAACATGAAATTTACAGGTTTTTGTTTGCCACATAAGGTAGGGTCCTTCTAGTGTGAATTGTTTAAATTTGAAAATCTGATGCCTGAGTTGAGGTTTTATTACTCATATATGCAAAAAAAATATAATGTGATATAAATTTCAGCTTTAATAATGCTAAAAAATATGTATATTTAGAAAGACATAGACCAATTTCAGAAGATTATCCACTAGGTTCTGACACTGGAACTCGTTATGCATTCCTATGGGAGTCATATTAGGGTTGGTCCACACAGCAGAGAATATAGGATTTGACATAATTGGGATAATGTGGTCTAACAATGCACCAAATTGGAGCAGATGATTTGGAGTAAAATGATCTGTATTACCTTTTACAGTACAGCAGTACAGTATGTCCTTCTTTATCTTTCCACTTGTTTGGACATGTTCTGATGTGTGTGTGTGTGTGTCATGAGATTACCAGCTTTTCAAAACTTAATTTTGTAATATTGTGACACAGGATGTCTATGTGCCGTCAAGCAGGGGTTGTATTTTGAATTACAGTCTGATACAGGTTTGCTAGAGTGTCACAATATTGTATTGAATTAGTTTTATGGTAAATTTGAGTCCTTAACCAATTAGAGTTTAAGTAAGGATGGGCACATCTGTATGGTACATTACATATGAGATTAGAAAATGCTGCTTTGATATGTATTTTATTACACGTTATGATTGAAAATGCAAATTATATGTTATGCAATGTCATTTGACACCTAACCTCATTAAAAAATACCTGTCACTACGCATAACATGTCTGTTTCAGTAGCTACTTGAATTCTCTGGGTAATAATTACATGGAAAATTTATTCTTATGTCTCTATTTCTTGAACTTAAGAGTAAATTGTCAACATTTCTCAACAAAGGTTCATCTAGGTGTTACCAGCTGGAGGTGAGTACTTGAACAGCCTGACACTACCCAATCTTTGCTGTCAGTGTCACACTGTGCAGTGACATATACTCCGCTGGTAACACCCAAATGGACTAGCCTGCTGCTAGCAATTCATAATCTCCTGATAGGAATAATAAAGGAATTGCACAACATAGATTCATAACAATAGCTCCAGAATTGTTATTACTTTGGGAATGCAAGTAGTTACTAAAACAGACATTTCTATAGAGATGACAGGTTCCCTTTAAGCCTTTTTCTCACGTGTGTGGGGATCTTAATGCAATATGCCTCTTATTTTACAAGCTACAGTATATAGCAATTAGTAGAAGCCCTGAACACAAGACTCTGAATTCTAAAGGCAGTTACCAGGAAAATTTATGATTTAGACACAGGGATTTCAGGTGGGGGTGATGTACAGTAGACAAAATCTGTATATTCTCTGCATTGCTTGAAGCTCCTATTTCTATTAGATAATTCTCAAGTAATCTCTATATGAGGACAGCACAGAACAAATAGATTATGTGGTCTTTGTAAACCGGAGGTGCAATGCTATAATGCATTAATAAATATATGAATATAATAACTAGAGATTAGTGAATCAAAGTCAAATGAATTTTAGGAAAAACTTGATTCACAACAAATTTGAATTTCACATCTTTTTTTCCTGAAATGGCGGTAAAAAAAACAACCCATACTCACCTCATCCATTTGTTCACAGACAGGCCATCTTGATTGAAGAAACCCTGTGAAATCTTATGCGTGGTGATGTGTGGCATTACCAAGTCACTGGCCAGGTAAGGTGACATCATCAGTGGCGACCACTGCGCCTGGCCAGCGTGATGACGTCTTCATGTCGCCGCGCTAGATTATGTGCGATATCTTCAATCACGACGGCCTCCCTGCCAGCAGATGGAAAATGTTAGTATATTTTTATTTGTTTACCCTGCTTAAGCTCTGAAAGGACTCAATTTTAATGTCAGATGCTGCGATCAGCAATAAACGCAGCATATGAGGGGTTCAAAGATGGAGGTGCCACAATCACTGTTCCCCACCATTTCACCTGCCACATACGATGGAATGCAATTGATGACAAAATAATTCTTAACTAATTAAATTTCTTTGTCAAATAACTTTGGTGAATCCACCAAAGTTATGGCAACGGAGCAGGCATCTACATGATGAATTGCGCAAGGCAAAGGCATTTTGAGCAGTTTCAGTGACGAACTGGGCTTTGTCAGGTGGAGGATTCTGCCCAGAAGTGAGCCCGGTGACGTCACCGGCACTGATGGGCAGGCTTTAGCGCTGCCTTACCCTGTAAAATGAGTAGGGCAGCGCTAAAGCCGGACTATCAGAGCCGGTGATATCACCAGACACACTGCTGGGCGGAAGCCTCCGCCCGTCAGTGTGTTGTTTGTAAATAAGAAAGCACTTAACCTAAACAATCTAACGCAGGACAAGGGAGCGCATCAGAGCATAACATGCTCAGATGCTCTTGTCAGGAAGGCTGCCTGGGTGAAAATATGGGTATGTCCGGGTTCAGCTCTGAACCCAGACAACCCCTTTAAGAATATGGTTTAAATAACTGTTTATGAGCTGTCAAGAGTCTAGAAATAAGGGCTGCGCAGCAGCTGTCAGAGCAACAACATGATAGGTTCAGTGTGAAACTGAAAGCGATATACTAGATAGACAAACTTAACCCTGTAAGTTAAATTGTAGGCAAAACTGCTGAAAACATTTTTAATAAAGACCAATTGAAAACATGATTTTAGCCTAAAATGAGTAAAATGCAATCTAAAAAAAATGTTAAAAATTTCCCCCCCAAAAAAATGCTCCTAAAAATAGCCTTTAATGCATGAGGACATTTTAATGGTTAGTACTAGAGATGAGCGAGCACTAAAATGCTTGGGTGCTCGTTATTCAAGTCAAATTTTTCCAGGAGGCTCAGGTGCTCGTTTTGAATAACGAACCCCATTGAAGTCATTTTTTGCAGGGGACCAAAACTCTGCACAGGGAAGGTTGCCTGAAAACCTGGAAACCTCAGAAAATGATGGAAACACCACGGAAATGGACAGGAAACAGCAGGGGCAGCATGCATAGATGCCTCTGAGGCTGCCTAATCGTACCATTATGCCAAATTCTGGGCAACAGCCTGGTGGTGACCCTCAAGACAATTGTGCTGAACCAGACCAAGATGGGCAAGGCACATGCCCATCACATGTTAATAAAGCACCCAACTAGGTGCAACAAAGGTCCATCACCGCCTGTGGGTGACACCACTGCCCATGCTGGCACTGCTGTCCTATGCCCCGCCCCAGGACGTAGGCATAAGCGTCTCCCTCCCCGCACCCACCCAGTAGTCCACAGCATACACAAAGTTCTCCCAGCACAGTGCCCAGCTCTCCCCATCCCAGACGGGCAAACACGCACCCAACACCCACCCACTCTGTCCACGGCAGACACAAAGACCTCCAAGCACAGTGCCCAGCTTTCCTAATTCCAGATGGGCTAACACGCACACTGCACCCACCTATTAGTCTCCACACGTGGGTGGGTGCAGAGCCTTTTAGAGCCCCTCAAGACAATGTTTGTGTGCCAGGGCCGGGTAGTAACCCTCCTTGAAGTTGTGGGGGAGAGGCCGCCGGTGACCCTCAAGACAATTTTGGCCGACAGTGTAGTGGCGAGCCTCCAAAAAATCATGGATGAGAGCCTGGAGGTGACCCTCAGAAACAAATGGTATAAAAAAGCGGTGAACCCGCTAAAATTGTAGTCTAGCATACTTTGGTGGTGAACCCATAAATTACAAAGTTTGACTGAGATTGCAGTTTACAGCATGGGGGTTGAACCCCAGGATGACTTGTTAAGACTGAGATTGCAGTTTACAGCATGGCGATGAACCCTAGAGTGGCATGGTTAGACTAAGATAGCAGCTGAACCGCCCAAAAAGTTAGCCTGACACAGCATGGCGGTGACTACAGTCCAGTGAACAATTCTGTGGTGTGCGGTACAGTAGCCACATTCTAGAAAATGCGTTTTTTCTCTCACTTATATATACAACAGTCCAGTGAAAAATTGTGTGTTGTGCTGTACACTAGCCGCAGTCTAGAGAATACGTTTTTTCTCTCAGATACATTTAATACAGTCCAGTGAAAAATTCTGTGTTGTGCGGTACACTAGCCGCAGTCTAGAGTATACGTTTTTTCTCTCAGAAATATATACTACAGTCCATTAAACAATTGTATGTTGTGTGGTACATTAGCCACAGTCTAGAGAATATGTGTTTTCTCTCAGATCCATTTAATACAGTCCAGTGAAAAATTCTGTGTTGTGCGGTACACTAGCAGCAGTCTAGAGAATACGTTTTTTCTCTCAGATACATTTAATACAGTCCAGTGAAAAAATGTGTGATGTGCGGTACACTAGCCGCAGTCTAGAGAATATGTTTTTTTTTTTTTTATTATATTTACTACAGTCCAGTGAAAAATTGTGTGGTTTGCGGTACACTAGCCGCAGTCTAGAGAATACGTTTTTGCCCTTAGACAGTAATTCTACAGTCTACTGAAAACGGTTTTGGCCTCAGATATTAATTGTACAGTTTGGTGAATACACAAAATGTTGAACCCAAGGGCTAAGGGTCGAGGACGAGGACGTCCAAGTGATGTAGGGGGGCAGAGGCCATGGTCCTGGGCAGGGTGACACAGTACCTGCTGATGAGGGAGCAGTGGAACGCCGCAGAGGTTCGCTCCCTAGCTTCATCTCTCAACTTACAGGGTCACGTGGTACAGCACTATTGAAACCACAACAGTGCGAACAGGTGATGACGTGGATAGCGGATAATGTGTCCAGTAATTTATCCACCACCCAGTCTTCCACGCAGTCCACCCACGCTAGCCAAGGGAGTAATAATAATAATAGTAATAATATTTATTTATATAGCGACACCATATTCCGCAACGCTTTACAAAATCATAGTGTTCTTGTACAATACAAAAATGACTGGCTAATATACAACTGAAACACTAGGAGTGAGGGCCCTGCTCGCAAGAGCTTACAATCTATGAGGAATAGGGGGTGACACATAAGGTAGTTGATTGTGATAAGTAGGATTCGAGCCATAATTGTAGTGAAAGGAGTGGTGCCGGCCGATCTGCTTCGGATTTGGGACTATTAGAGGATCGAGTTCAGGCCAGAGGAGTTGGTGGGGGAGCGGTTTAGTTGGGGAAAGGTAATTTTAGGAAGCTTGATAAGCCTGCCTGAAAAGATGTGTTTTTAGGGCACGTTTGAAGGAAGGGAAGTTGTGAATTGACCTAATATTCAGGGGCAGAGCATTCCAGAGAGTAGGTGCAGCTCGAAAAAAATTTTGAAGACGGGAGTGAGAGGTACGAATTATGGAGGATATTAATCTTAGGTCACTAACAGAGCGGAGAGCACGAGTAGGGTGGTAGACGGAGATGAGGGAAGAGATGTATGGAGGGGCAGCACTGTGGAGAGCTTTGTGGGTAAGGGTGAGAAGTTTGAACTGTATTCTGTGGTGGATGGGCAACCAGTGAAGTGACTGGCATAGAATAGTAGCATCACTGTAACGGGAGGACAGTTAGATGAGCCAAGCTAAAGCATTTAGGACAGACTGAAGGACTGAGCAGTATTGTCCAAATGAAATGCAGACATACCAGGGAAGATGAAAGCTGCACTATTATCTGGCTTGGGGAAAGGTGGAGCAGTATTGTCCAAATGAAATGCAGACATGCCAGGGAAGATGGAAGCTGCACTATTATCTGGCTTGGGGAAAGCTGGGTGGAGCAGTATTGTCCAAATGAAATGCAGACATACCTGTGTGAAGAGAGGAGAGGAGCATGTTAGATAACTGCCATGATTAACTGATAGGCGCTTAGGCAATATGATGCTTTGGCATAGATGGTGCTTTTTGGCTCATGCTGACCCCTGCGAGTAGACCTCTGGCTCCTCCAGCTCAACCTCCTTTCCTCCAGCCTGGCCCCTCCATGGAAAATATGGATTCAGATCCGGCATACTCCAGGACCCTTCCCAGAGTCACAAACCACTGCTCAGCAGCAACCGGAGCAGTTGCTCTGTCCAGATGCCCAAAATTTCAAACTTTCGCAGTCTGTGGGGGAGAGAGTGTGGACTTAGTGCAAGTAGTGTGTCAAGAGGTGTCGGATGATGATGATGATGATGATGAGACACAGTTGTCAGACCGTGACGTTGTTGTCAGGGCAGTAAGTCCGAGGGGGGAGCAGAGTGAGGAATCGGAGGAAGAGCTGGTGGATGATGAGGTGACTGACCCGAGCTGGGTTGATAAGCCTAGTCAAGACAGTGCTTCTGAGGGGGAGGAAAGTGCAGCACCAGAACAGGTTGGAGGAGGCAGTGGTGTGGCCAGAGGGAGAAGCAGGGCCAGAGCAAGTAGATCAGCAACTGTTTAACGGAGTGAAGCTCCCGTGCCGTGGCCTAGATGTTCGCAAGTCTGGAGGTTCTTTAAAGAAAGTGAGGATGACCGACGGACTGTGGTGTGCAACCTGTGCCACACCAGGATCAGCAGGGGAGCCAACACTACCAGCCTAACCACTACCAGCATGCGCAGGCATATGAGTGCTATACACACGACTCAATGGAACCAAGGCCGTTCACCTCCTGCGGGTCACACCACTGCTCTTTCCCCTGTGTCACATACTGGCTCTGCGAGTCAACCCCCCACCCAGGACCCCGGCATGAACGCCTCCCGCCCTACAACCACCCCTTCACCTCCATGATCCCACACACCATCCACCAATGTGTCCCAGCGCAGTGTTCAGCTGTCTTTGCATCAGACATTGGAGCGCAAGCGCAAATACAATTCCACCCACCCACATGCACAAGCCCTAAACGTCCACATCTCCAAACTGCTGAGGCTGGAGATGCTGTGCTATAGATTGGTAGAGACTGAGGCTTTCTTCAACCTGATGGCGGTGGCTGTCCCTCGGTACTTGATCCCCAGACGCCACTATTTTTCCGATGTGCCGTACCAGCCCTACACCAGCATGTGTCAGAGAACATCATCCATGCCCTGACCAACGCGGTTACTGAGAAGGTCCACCTAACCACGGACACGTAGACAAGTGCTGGCGGGCAGGGACACTATATCTCCCTGACGGCACATTGGATTAACTTGGTGGAGGCTGGGACGGAGTCTAACCCTGGGGCCGCTCATGTACTGCCCACACCGAGGATTGCAGGCCTACCTCGGTCACGGTTTCTCAGACTTATTATGTCTCTTCCTCCAACCCCTCCTCCTCCTCCTCCTCTCAATTACCATCCATGAGCACGTCGCCTTCAGTCGGTAGCTCTAGGCGCAGCAGCACTGCCGTGGGTAAGCGCCAACAGGCGGTGCTGAAACTGCTGAGCTTAGGTGACAAGAGGCACACCGCCCAAGAGCTGTTAGAGGGTATCACGGTGCAGACCGATCTTTGGCTGGCGCCGCTGAACCTCAAACCAGGCATGGATGTGTGTGGCAACGGGCATAACCTGGTGGCGGCTCTGCAACTCGGCATTGCCTGGCCCACGTGTTCAATCTTGTGGTTCAGCGGTTCCTCAAGACCTACCCCAATTTGTCTGATTTGCTCACCAAGGTGCAACACATCTGTGCGCATTTCCGCAAGTCAACCACAGATGCTGCCACTCTCAGGGCAGTGCAACGGCGCTTACAACTGACAGCTCACCGACTGTTGTGCAACGTGCACACGCAATGGAATTTCACATTACACATGTTATCCAGGGTTTACCAGCAGCGCAGAGCGATTGTAGACTGCCAGATGACAACTTCCACGAGAACTGGTAGTCAGGTTACTCAGCTTCCTCAAGTCTACAATGAGGAGTGGACGTGGATGTCTGATATCTGTCAGGTGTTAAGCAACTTTGAGGAGTCAACACAGATGGTCAGCGGCGATGCCGCCATTATCAGCGTCACCATCTCACTGCTTTGTCGGCAGATGTCATAGTTCTGTGGGCCAAATAGCGAGGGAGAGGAGGCAAACACTGGCAGGGGAACACTCTCCAAGGCCTTTGCCAGTTTTGTGTCACCCCAGTAAGACTATGTCACCCGTCCCCAGTCTCAGCAGAGTAGGGGGGAGCTGTTCAGAAAGATGGTGAGGGAGTACCTAGCTGACCATACCAATGTCCTGCGTGATCACTCTGAACCATACAAATAATGGGTTGCAAAGCTGGACACGTGGCCTGAACTGGCGCTGTACGCCTTGGAGGTGCTGGCCTGCCCTGCCCTGCCGCTAGCGTGTTGTCAGTGCGAGTCTTCAGTGCAGCTAGTGGCATCATCACTGATAAGCGTACACGCCTGTCAACTGACAGCGCTGACAGGCTGACACTTATTAAAATAAATAAAGCCTGGATTTCACCGGAATTCAAATCTCCACCGGGGGAAAGCAGCTCAACATGAAGATTCTTTATGTATCCTCTCCTCTCCTTCTCCTCCTTCTCTTCGCATACAAACGCTGAGCCAACAGGCACTCTTTACAAACAATGTTTACGGAGGGCCACCGACAGGCCAACTGGCGCTCTTTACAAACAATGTTTACGGAGGGCCACCGACAGGCCCTCTCTCCAATAAATTTTTTAGGAGCGTCAACTACAGACACTCCAAAACAATTTTTCAGGAGGGTCAACTACAGACACTCAAAAAAAAATTTTCTGGAGGGTCAACTTCAGAAACTCCAAAACAAATTTATGGGAGGCTCACTTACAGCCATTTGACTGCAATCTCAGTCTGACCAAGGCATTTGGTGGTGTCACTGCCATGCTGTGTCAGGGTAAATTTTTGGGTGGTTCATTGACTACCTCAAGTAACTTGGTCAATTGTGGGTGTCACCGCCATGCTGTGTCAGGGTAAAATTTTATGTGCTTCACCTGCTACCTCAGTCTAACTTGGCAACTCTGTTGTCACCGCCATGCTGTGTCAGGCTACATGTTTGGGTGGCTCACCTGCTACCTCAACTCACTTGGTCAATACAGAATTGTTCACTGCACTATAGTAAATATAACTGAGAGAAAAAACGTATTTTCTAGACTGCGGCTACTGTACCGCACACGACAGAATTGTTCACTGCACTGTAGTATATATAACTGAGAGAATAAACCTAGTCTTTAGACTGCGGCTATTGTACCGCACACCACTCAATTTTTCACTGCACTGTAGTATATATAACTGAGAGAAAAAACATATTTTCTAGACTGCGGCTATGGTACCGCACACGACAGAATTGTTCACTGCTCTGTAGTATATATAACTGAGAGAAAAAACATAGTCTTTAGACTGTTGCTATTGTACCACACACCACTCAATTTTTCACTGCACTGTAGTATATATAACTGAGAGAAAAAACATATTTTCTAGACTGCGGCTACTGTACCGCACACGACAGAATTGTTCACTGCACTGTAGTATATATCACTGAGAGAAAAAAGTAGTCTTTAGACTGTGGCTATTGTACCACACGCCACTCAATTTTTCACTGCACTGTAGTATATATAACTGAGAGAAAAAACGTATATTCTAGACTGCGGCTACTGTACCGCACACAACAGAATTTTTCACTGCACTGTAGTATATATAACTGAGAGAAAAAACGTAGTCTTTAGACTGCGGCTATTGTACCGCACACCACTCAATTTTTCACTGCACTGTAGTATATATAACTGAGAGAAAAAAATGTATTTTCTAGACTGCGGCTACTGTACCGCACATGACAGAATTTTTCACTGCACTGTAGTATATATAACAGAGAAAAAACATATTTTCTAGACTGTGGCTACTGTACCGCACACAACAGAATTGTTCACTGCACTGTAGTATATTTAACCGAGAGAAAAAACATACTCTTTAGACTGCGGCTACTGTACAGCACACTACAGAATTGTTAACTGCATTGTAGTATATATAACTGAGAGAAAAAACATACTCTTTAGACTGCGACTACTGTACAGCACACTACAGAATGGTTCACTGGACTGTAGTATATATAAATGAGAGAAAAAATGTATTCCCTAGACTGCACTACAGATCCCAGCAAGCCAAGGTACTGCAGTAGCAAAAATGAGTACTGAGAGGACTTTGGGCAATTTCTTTGGGGTCTGTGTGGACCACGTGCTGTCCCCTTTCTGCCACCTGCCACCACCAAGATGGCGGTAGCTGCACTACAAGTCCCAGCCAGCAGCCAGGAGGAGACAAAAAAAGGTGCTTGTAGCCATTAAAAGGGCTGTTGGGTTCTTTGAGGATGATTCCTGCCTAACCAAAATCTAAATTGAGGCCCTAACACTCTCCCTGACAGACAGCAGCTCTGTCCCTAATCTCATCCAGGAGGCGTCTGAGGCGAGCAGTGCGGGACCAGATTCTTATATTCCCAGGTCATCTGATCTGGCCAGCCAATCCCTGCTATCGACTTGTAGGGGTTCCACGTGATGCTAGGGGGTACCAAAGACTCTCCTGCATGTTGATTGGCTGAGAAAAAGGCGCCTAACATGCAAGAAGAGGGAGAAGCCATTTCCTTGAGTATCGCGATATGCTCGTCTGAGTATCGAGCATGTACAAATACCCTAATGCTCGAACAAGCACCAAGCTCGGACGAGCATGTTCGCTCATCTCTAGTTAGTACGCATTTTGTTAGGTACATGAAAAGTCTTCTTACTTGTTCACCTATTATAGTGTTATGAAATTAACATTTATTGAATCCTTTCTTGTCCTGTTAAAGGGGTTATCTGGTTTCCTATATGGATGACCTATCATCAGAATAGGTAATCAATATCAGATCTGTGGGGGTCCGACTCCTGGAACCCCTGCTGATCAGCTGTTTGAAAAGAACACTTGCCAAGTGAACGGAATGTGGGAACTGTAATTAAACTGCTCGCCGCTGCAATATAAAACAGTGAAGAGAATGCAGTGCTTGCACAAGCCCTGTGTTCTCTTCAAACAGCTGATTGGAAGGATTGCTGGGAATCGGACGCGGCTGATCTGATAGGATAGGTCATCAATAGGGGCGAGCGAATCGAGCTTTGGATCCAAGATCCGAAGTCGATTCATTCCCCAACTTCCTTTAATGCTGTATGGAGAACTGTCTCTGTACAGCATTAAAATGAAAGAAAATTTGCTAAGTCCGTAGTCTCCCGAGACTTCAGTGAATAACTTTGGCCTTTGATTCTACAACTTTAAAAACATTTTAAAACAGAAATCCAAAGTCAGCTTCAGTACCGAGATACCAGTCGGTACTGAAGCTGAGTTCAGATTCCTGTTTCGAATGTCAAAGTTATTCACTGGACTGGCATTCACACAACACATACATTTTAATGCTGTACGAAGACTGGTCTCCATACAGCATTAAAACAAAGTTGACGAACGATATTGACTTTGGATTTTGGATCCGAAGTGCGATTCGCTTACCCCTATTCATCAGTATCGGAAACTAGACAACTCCTTGTGTTTAACAAGTAAGGGATCAAGTATTGAATAAGACCACTATTGGTTTATCATTAAATTTCTTTATTGCCCTACCATTTTTTTTTATAAAAGAAAAGTCAATAAAGAGTTCACTATACATTAAAAAAAAATACTGCTAAAAATAAGGAACATTCAGTCTCCCTGTTATAGTAAGACGCTGTACATTTTGCATTATGCCTCAGGTAGAAAGATGTAGCTTACAATGTCATATCACTATGTGCACAGGCAATCACTCATCAATTTCACTGACAACAAAAGTTTCAGTCATGTTCTCCCTGTGAGAGGCAATAGTTCGGTCAAATATGCTGTCACTTGTCAGTACTAATACCGATGGGTGGTGTGTGCGCTCCGAGTCAAATAAAAGTGAGCAAATCCTTAATGATTTTTTAGTGCTAGATCTTTGAAATGATTTTTCATGATACATGCTATAATATGTGCCTATGTTTTCTTTTGCTCTGTATATCCTAAAGCAGAAACAAAGCCTATATCTACCCGGTATGCTTGTATGCCATGAACATTCACTTATAGCTTTCTGACAAGGTCACCTTGGAGTTGCGTCTGTCATTTTATTTCCTAACCACAAAATAAACAAGGAGCTTCATGAAATAGATTATGGCGCCACAGGCCATATGAATAACAAATGATTTCATATACAAGCAGTGTATATGTGGTTACGGAAAATAATGAACTAGGAAGAGGTGCAGTTGCTGCTTCCAAGTTTGATCTTCTATTCAAGGAAGAGAAGTTTTTAGAGTATTGAACCAAAATTAGAATTTTATTATGCAAGTCAGTAAATCTCTCCTTGTTCTGTAAATTCTTGTGTTATATTATAGAGGGGCCTGGGTGCATTGGAGCCAGAAGTATAATAACATTAAAGGTTATATTTATTAGATTTCTGGAGAGGTCCTTGACCCAGGGAGTTATTCCGATTGCCTGATTGGAGTCGAGAAGGGATTTTTTTTTCTTAAAATGAGGAAAATTGGCTTCTAACTTATGAGAATTGTTGGTCTTCTGCTAGGTCAACTTTCCCGGATAACAGGCTAAACTAAATGGACAGATATCTTTTTTCAGCCTTACCAAGTATGTTACTAAGTTACTATAAGTCAGAGTCATTAAAGGTTAAAATATATTTTCTTGGAGGTATTCAAGTAATAAACAGTGTGTGGGTCATGTATCAAGCTGAAATATTGAAAATACTGACAATTGCATGTTAAAGTTCCCTAGGGACTTTAAAAAAAAAGTGAAAACAGTGCAAAAAACAATATAAGAATTCAAGTAATCCCCTTTCTCCATAACAAAAATTAATAAACAATAAAAAATAAATATCATTAGCATTGCTGTTCCCAAAGCGGCCATACCATTAAAATACAGATTTAATCTAAAATCTGAACACTGTAAAAGAAAAAAACAAATGAAAACAAAATGACTGATTCACCCCTTGTCACCCCGATGAAGCCATCTCAAAATGCTTCGGGTGAGTGGGGGACTAACATGCAGACTTTTTCTTAGATGACTTTATCTGGTATTTGGCGGTATGTGTATCCATTCATTTTTATGGTTCTATGTGAACATTTGGCAATTATTACTGTCTTGTAGACTGTTTTGGTCACTTTATTTGCATCAGTTCATTTTGTTCTTTGAGCCTAGTCATCATTTTTTATTGTAGCCTATATGTTATATAGCCACTATGGCTTTAGGGTGTTTATAGTACTACATGGCTACTACAAGCTCTGCTATTCACTTTTGGTCTGCATGTATGTAGATCCCCCACAAGTGGGGCTATTGCTTCTTTTTAACCGTGTTCCTGGGCAGGGTGAGACAGTACCTCCCCCACCTAAACCTCCTTCCGCCCCCAGTCTGCCCCCTCCCAGGAAAATTTGAAATGCGATCCGGCACACTCTCAGGAACTGTTTTCTGGACCCTTCCCAGAGTCACAAACCACGTCTCAGGTTGCTGCTGACCTCTTTCCCGATGCCCAAGTTTTCCAACTGTCGCAGTCTGTGGGTGATGATGATGATGACAATGTTGACTTAGTGGAAGAAGTGTGTAAAGAGGTGTCGGACGATGAGGAGACACGGTTGTCAGACAGTGGTGAAGTTGTTGTCAGGGCAGGAAGTCCGAGGGGGGAGCAGACTGGGAATCGGAGGATGACGAGGTGACTGACCCAAGCTGGGTTGATAAGCCGAGTGAAGACAGTGCTTCTGAGGCGGAGGCAAGTGCTGCACCAGAACAGGTTGGAAGAGGCAGTGGTGTGGCCAGAGGGAGAAGCAGGGCCAGAGCTGGTGCATCAGCAGCAACTGTTTCACGTAGTGAAGCTCCCATGGCGAGGCGTAGATTTTCGCAAGTCTGGAGGTTCTTTAAAGAAAGTGAGGATGACCGACGGACTGTGGTGTGCAACCTGTGCCACACCAGGATCAGCAGGGGTGCCACCACTACCAGCCTAACCACCACCAGCATGCGCAGGCATATGAGTGCTAAACACCCCACTCAATGGAACCAAGGCCGTTCACACCACTGCTCCTTCCCCTGTGTCACTCGCTGCCTCTGCTAGTCAACCCCCTGCCCAGGACCCCGGCATGAGCGCCTCCTGCCGGAAAACCACACCTTCGCCTCCACGATCCTCCACAGCATCCACCAATGTGTCCCAGCGCAGCGTTCAGCTGTCTTTACAGCAGGCGCTGGAGCGCAAGAGGAAATACAGTTCCACCCACCCACATGACCAAGCCCTCAACGTCCACATCTCCAAATTGCTGAGCCTGGAAATGCTGCCTTATAGGCTGGTAGAGACCGAGGCCTTTCGCAATCTCATGGCGGTGGCTGCTCCTTGGTATTTGGTCCCCAGCCGCCACTATTTTTCCCGATGTGCCGTCCCATCCCTACACCAGCACGTGTCACAGAACATCATCCGTGCCCTGACCAATGCTGTTTCTGAGAAGGTCCACCTAACCACGGACACGTGGACAAGTGCTGCCAGGCAGGGACACTATATATCACTGGATTGCGGGGCCTACCTCGGTCACGGTCTCTCAGACGTACTATGCCTCCTCCTCCGACCCCACCTCCTCCTCCGAATTACCATCCATGGGCACGGCGCCTTCAGTCGGTAGCTCTAGGCGCAGCAGCAGTGCCGTGGGTAAGCGCCAGCAGGCGGTGCTCAAACTGCTGAGCTTAGGTGACAAAAGGCACACCGCCCAAGAGCTGTTACAGGGCATCACGGGGCATTTCCACAAGTCAACCACAGATGCTGCCACTCTCAGGGCAGCGCAGCGCCGCCTACAACTGCCCGCTCACCGACTGTTGTGCGACGTGCCCACAAGATGGAATTCGACATTAAACATGTTATCCAGAGTTTACCAGCAGCGCAGAGCAATTGTAGACTGCCAGATGTCAACTTCCACTAGAACTGGTAGTCAGGTCACTCAGATTCCTCAAGTCTACAATGAGGAGTGGACGTGGATGTCTGATATCTGCCAGGTGTTGACCAACTTTGAGGAGTCAAGACAGATGGTCAGCGGCTATGCTGCCATTATCAGCCTCACCATCCCGCTGCTTTGCCTGTTGAAAAACTCACTGCTCAGCATGAAGTCGGATGCTTCGCGCTTGTCACAAGAGACGGTGGAGGAAGATACGTCGCTTGATAGCCAGAGCACCCTCCGTTCTGTTTCTCAGCACGTATCGGAGGAGGGGGATGAGGATGAGGAGGAAGAGGAGGAGAATGTCGGCGAGACAGAAGAGGGTACCAGTGCTCAGTCCTTCTTAACTCTTGAGCGTGTATGGGCTGAAGAGGAGGACTTGGAGGAGGAGGAGGAGGAGGAAATCGAGAGTCAGGCCAGTGAGGAGAGGGAATTCTTGTGTGTTGGGACTCTGGCGCACATGGTAGACTTCATGTTAGGCTGCCTATCCCGTGACCCTCGCGTTAGAAGCATTTTTTCAAACACCGATTACTGGGTGTTCACTCTCCTGGACCCACGGTACAAGCAGAACCTTTCCACTCTCATCCCTGTACAGGAAAGGAGTATAAGAGTGAATCAACATCAACAAGCCCTGGTGCACAAGCTGAAACAATCCTTCCCATCTGACGCCGCTAGCGGCAGAGGGCATGGTTCTGTAGGCCAAGTAGCAGGGGAGAGGAGCGAGCAGGCAGCTTGTCCAGCACTGGCAGGGGAACGCTCTCCAAGGCCTTTACCAGTGTTATGTCACCCCAGCAAGACACTGTCACCTGTTTCCAGTCTAGGCAGTCCACCTACAGGCCCTCTCTCCAAAGAATTTTTCCGGAGGTCCACCTACAGACCCTCTCTCTAAACAATTTTTCCGGAGGTCCACCTACAGGCCCTCTCTCTAAACAATTTTTCCGGAGGTCCACCTACAGGCCCTCTCTCTGAACAATTTTTCCGGAGGTCCACCTACAGGCCCTGTCTCTAAACAATTTTTCCGGAGGTCCACCTACAGGCCCTCTAAACAATTTTTCCGGAGGTCCACCTACAGGCCCTCTAAACAATTTTTCCGGAGGTCCTCCTACAGGCCCTCTCTCTGAACAATTTTTCCGGAGGTCCACCTACAGGCCCTCTCTCCAAACAATTTTTTCGGAGGTCCACCTACAGGGGAACGCTCTCCAAGGCCTTTACCAGTGTTATGTCACCCCAGAAAGACACTGTCACCTGTCCCCAGTCTAGGCAGAGTAGGGGGAAGCTGTACAGAAAGATGGTGAGGGAGTACCTAGCTGACCATACCAACGTCCGGACCAATCACTCTGCTCCATACAACTACTGGGTTTCAAAGCTGGACACGTGGCCTGAACTGGGCTGTATGCCTTGGAGGTGCTGGCCTGCCCTGCCGCTAGCGTGCTGTCAGAGCGGGTATTCAGTGCAGCTGGTGGCGTCATCACCGATAAGCGTACACGCCTGTCAACTGACAGTGCTGACAGGCTGACGCTTATTAAAATGAACAAAGCCTGGATTTCACTGGAATTCAAAAGCTTAACATTACTTATGTATCCGATTCCTCTTCTCTACTCCTCCTCCTCCTCCTTGTCGTCGTTGCCTAACGCTGACCCAAAAAACACAATTTTTTAGAGGTCCAACTGGCACTCTTTTACCACAATTTTTCCGGAGGTCCACCTACAGGCCCTCTCTCTAAACAATTTTTCCGGCGGTCCTCCTACAGGCCCTCTCTCCAAACAATTTTTCCGGAGGTCCACCTACAGGCCCTCTCTCTAAACAATTTTTCCGGAGGTCCACCTACAGGCCCTCTCTCTAAACAATTTTTCCGGAGTTCCACCTACAGGCCCTCTCTCTGAACAATTTTTCCGGAGGTCCACCTACAGGCCCTCTCTCCAAACAATTTTTCCGCAGTGTCAACTACAGGCCCTCTCTCTAAACAATTTTTCTGGAGGGCCCCCTACAGGCCCTCTCTCCAAACAATTTTTCCGCAGTGTCAACTACAGACAGTGTAAAACAATGTTTCAGGAGCGTCAAACAGACAATCCAAAACAATTTTTCAGGATGCGCAAGTACCGACATTTAAAAAAATATTTTTTTGCTGAGGGTAGACTTTATGTACTCCGAAAAGAAAAAAAAATTTTGGAGGGTCAACAAAAGCCATTTCACTGCATTCTCAGTCGGACAAATTCATTGGTGGTGTAACCGCCATGATGTGTCAGGCTAAATTTTTGGGTGCTTCACCAGCTACCGCATACTAACTCAGTCACTCTGTTGTCACCGCCGCCATACAGGGCCCCAAAAAATGTTTATGTGGTTTGCCTGCTACCGCAGTGTCACTCGCTCACTCTGTTGTCACCACCATAGTGGTTTGCACTATAGCAGCCCAAGTCTGCACATTCCCCTTTTTATCTCCAAGGATCATAAAATCCTTTCTTTCTCTTTAACTGATCTATACTGAATGTCACTTTTAAAAATACACCTTTTTCCTCTCTTTCTCTCTCTCCAAACTATTTTTCCGGATAGGTGCCGTATACGGTATTAAACTGAGAAGAATGCATACAACACATGCCCCACTTGACAAATTTCAGAGTTGACAACCTTACTGGTTGATGCTAAATTTTTAAGTTGGGGTCCTGCGTCGTCATTCGAACTCCATCCGGCTGTTGTCACCACCACACACGCTAGCCAAGGGGGCTCTCCTCTGGCTCTTCCAGCTCAACCTCCTTCCCCCAGCCTGCCCCCCACCTACAGGCCCTCTCTCCAAACAATTTACCCGGATAGGGGACGTATTAGATTTTGAACTGATAAGAAGAACAGATTTTTTTGGGTTCTTCATTTAATTGGCTCCTGACCTGTGATAGGCAGAGCATGGACACGTCCCCTTAGCTGCAGTAGAAAAGACACTCCCCTGGCCAGAGCAAGCTCTTTTTCCTTTTCCGTGTTCGAAAAATCCATGAAATATATGGTCCCAAGATAGGGGACGTATACGATTTTAAACTGAGAAGAATCGATACCAAACATGCCCCACTAGTTCAAGCTCAATGTTGACAGCCGTACCAGTTGATGCCAAATTTTTAAGTGGGGGTTCCACCACTACCAGCCTAACCACCACCAGCATGCGCAGGTATACGAGTGCTAAACACTATGGAACCAAGGCCGTAAAGTAGGCTATATCTGTGGACCAAATGAGAGAATGTGAGTGAACATTACATATGACAATAATATAAATGTAGTGGAAATTTCTTTGAGAATTATAACGATCCAGAAAGGGTTTTTGGTGGCAAAGAGGAGGGGTATAAAAGGTGGATGAGTTGGATATGAAAAATGGCCGCTGAGGAAGGGGTTGGAATAGCCCTGAAACGCGTATGGCAAGCAATGGCAGATAATATCCTCTAAATATCCACCAAAAACCCTGAAATCACTATTTTGGAGAAAAGACTAAGGAATATTCAAGATCAATCTATATTTTCAAACAGCCCGCTGGATACGGTTGAAGTCTCGCGGGACGAGACTCACCACGTGGGACGCCGACATCGTTGGTACGGTGCTCCCGGGAGGAGATAGCGCCCGAAAGCTACCCGATATCGGACACTTACATCCACGGACTGGAGGAACGTAGGACAGTGAGTACGGTCTAAAACAATCTGTGATCGAATATATTTACTGTCCATACCTCTAATACTACTACAACTACAAGAACTGTTTGAAGTATTATCTAATTGGATCAGTATTATCGAAGTATTACCTAATCGGATCGGGACTATGCCTCTATGAACTGGGGATATACATACTAAAAACCAGGAAAATATTTCTTTATGAATTATAAAGGGTTTCTCCGTATAATATATTCAGCGTTATGATACCTATCCTATAATTTTGAGAATAATACATGTATTTGGATAACATCTATACAGCATAAGTTGGCAATAATACCATATATATGTTTCAGAGTTTTTGTTATAAGTGTTTTAAGGGTGTATTTTTACTTATTTTTAAATTTTTATTTAAATAAATATGAACAATTTTGTGCATATGTATCCGTGATAGGATTCACAAACCATTTCTATCTATACTGATTAATAATTGGATATAGTGGGCGTATCCAGGAATAGAGCACCATACCATCACAATAGGAAGGTGAGCGAATCATTATATAATATATTTACGTTCTTTAAATCCCACACTTGATTCAGCTCCCAACTTATATTGTGATGGATATCTGGAAACATATGGAAATACAAAGACAGAAATTAGATGGTTTTATATTTGATGAATATGTAATAAATATAGAAAACCGCAGAGAAGAATGTTCAATGACAGATACTTTTAGAAAATTAGAAACATTGCTAATAAAAGAACTAAAACAAAGATGGGAAATTAAATCCCTTAAAAGATATGTGGAAGTCAATATAGTACCCAAAGGCCTAGTGTTAAATAAAATACCTGCTTATGATTTATATAGTGAAGGATTTGCTAAGGAATGGAATGAATTACTTCATATACAATCTATAGCATTGATCCAGCTCATTATAAGAAGAAGAATAGAAATTTTGGAAGAAACAGTTAGAGAAATTGAAAAAATGAAAGAAAATATAGACACATTTCCGCAAAATGATGAATATAAACATTGGCAGGAGGCAATATGTAAGAATTTAGATAAAGTGGAATCTGAAATTAGGGAAAAAAAAGGGAAAAAATTCAAAAATAATATAAAAAAACAAGAAGAAAAAATAATAAATACGAAATCACAAGGGGATTCACAAGAAGGGGGAGAAATAATTAAAAATAAAAGACATAACAGAGACTATCAACAAAATGGGGAACACGAAGAAATAGATAGGAGATATAATGTAACAACACTAAACAGATATGAAACTTTAAATAATGACCATTTTTTAGACAAAACCCCTCCCCACCACAAGTCCCGGATACGGAGGAAACAATCACAGTCACCAATGCACATACAAACTCAAACACGTTATCCACAGAAAACACAATTGGGACACAGATACGATTTGAGACACAAAACGGGGAATCAGGAATGGAAACAGGAGAGACAGGAAAGACAGATGAGACACGAAGGAATTCACGAAATATCAAACAAAGAAAACACCCAGGGGAGAGACAGATATCCTCATCGCCGACAAATACAATACCACGAAGAGTGGAATCAGGAAAGAAAACTAGAAGAGGACAGAGAAAGAAAAAACAGAGGGAGGAACTATTGAACGAAAATAAACAAAATGTAGTCAATCTAAGTACAATTAAATTGACAGACTCTCAGATAACATTGCTTAATAAGGGATTAAAGTTTGCCCCCACTACTAAATTAAACAAATTTGATACATTCATAGGCGTGGAAAAATTTATACGACAACTTTGTTTAAAAAAATATCATTTAAAAAACCTTGCTATTAAACAACCGGAACATAAGGAAGACAAATATATACATAGTGAACTAAAATTAAAATCAAAAATGTTTCCGAGGCAAGAAATTGGGAAAGAAATAAACGCATTTAGAAGCAATGTAGAAACAGAAATTAGAAAACTGAAGGACAGTAAAATCAGATATAATTTAACTAAACAAGAAATAAAAGCCATCAAGCTGTTACAAAAAGAGGAAGGGATAGTAATTCGCCCCGCAGATAAAGGGGGGGCTATCGTAATATTAGATAACGATAAGTATAATAAAGAATGCTACAGACAGTTGAGAGATACTACTACCTATAAAAATCTTATGGGGGACCCTACGGAGGAATATATGGGAGCTCTAAAGATATATTGTAAGAAGGGATTGCAGGACAATATATTAACAGAACAAGAATATAAGTTCATTATGGGGACAGATAAGAAATTACCGGTTTTCTACTGCATACCAAAGTTGCATAAAGACCCTGCTGATCCACCGGGACGTCCTATAATTTCCGGGATTAATTCATTGACGGCCAATTTATCCCAATACATTGATAAAATCCTGCAGCCAGTTGTAAAACAAACACCTTCATATATCAGGGATACTACACAAATTATAAAAATTGTAGAAGAAATGGAATATGATCAAAGTTGGTATGTGGGCACACTCGACGTGAACTCATTGTATACTGTAATTCAACACGACTTGGGACTGGAGGCTCTCAGGTCCCAGCTAAATGGTAGTAAAAAATTTCAGGAAGAACAAATAGAATATTTAGTGGAAGGAGTCAAATTTATACTGACCCACAACTATTTTTGGTTTGACTCCGCCTTCTTCCTCCAGACGAGGGGGACAGCCATGGGCACCAGGTTCGCCCCCAGCTATGCCAATTTATTTATGGCTCAGTGGGAGGAAGACCATATTATCCCTCAGCTGGGGGGGAGCCTGGTGCTATGGAAAAGATACATCGATGATGTCCTCTTCATCTGGAGGGGAACACACACACAACTGGAATTCTTTCTTAATAATATAAATCAGAATACAGTGAATCTAACATTTACGTCGAGTGTGAGTCAACAGCAAATAGAATTTTTGGACCTTCAAATTTTTGTAGACAATAATAAATTGGTCTGCAAATCATATCAAAAAGCAGTAAGTAAAAATAGTTTTATACTTCATACAAGTTGTCATTTGCCTAGGTGGTTGTTGAATGTCCCGGCGGGTCAGTTCAGACGAATTAAGCGTAATTGCACTAAGGAGGAACATTTTTTAATGGAAGCAAATAAAATGAGGGACCAATTTTTGGAAAAATGTTATCCGGTCAAAATAATAGACACGGCATTAACAAAAGTCCAAGAAATGGATAGAAAAATATTCTTTGAGGAACAACAACAAAAACATACAAAACAATTAGAAGATACTGTACGTATCATATTGCCATTTAATACGGAGTATAAGAAGGTAGAACTCATAATAAATAAACATTGGCATTTTTTACAGCAGGATAAAATATTAGCCCCATACATACCAGTAACACCAAGGATTACATACAGAAAGGCGGCCAATCTGGCCATTCAGGTTGCTCCTACAATAAAAAATGTAAAAAAATTAAAAGGATCCATACAAGAATGGTGTAAATTAAGGGGATTTTATAGGTGTGGATTATGTTTATGTTGTAAACAGACTAATTTCCCCAAAAAAATAAAAAATATAAAATCAACTCAAAATGCATTTGAGATTGAAATAAAGGAATTTCTCACCTGTAGTACGACCAACGTGATATATATAATTGAGTGCAAGTGTGGGAAACAATATATTGGACGCACTAAAAGGATGTTAAAAAAAAGAATAGCGGAACATATGGCAAATATTAGGAAGGGGTATATGAATCATTCTTTATCTAAACATTTTGTGGAATGCCATAATAAAGATGCTAGTCAATTGAATTTTGCAGCTTTGGAAAAGGTGGAACCACATTGGCGTGGTGGAAATCACATAATGAAGATGTCTAGACAAGAATCAAGGAGGATATATGAATTTGACTCCTTAATACCAAGGGGACTAAATGCCGAATTTGAATTATTTGGCTTTTTGTAGCGGGTGGGGGTCCCCATCCGACGATGATACGGCAGCGCAGGAGATGTATTTGCGAGGCCGTTCTCCTTTGATGGGGAACCCTACCCTATACCCCAAAAGTATTTGGAATCAAAGGATATATCTTTTTAAAGGAATATGATATTGCCTTAAGAAATATTTTGAAAATATATTTGGATATGCTGTACATTACTTCACAACCGACTATAATTAATCAATATTGTCATTGTCATTGTTGTATATTATAATAATGAGGTTTCAAATTCAACAGATGAGATATTATATATTTTTATATTTTATGAATATTACACAAGAACTGTAAGAAAACAAATATATTGGAGTAGTAAAGATATTGGAATCCGATAAAAATGTATAAAAAACGCAATTTATGAAGAAAAAACGCAAAGAAAACGCAAAGAAACCGCATTAAAATTGAATACAAAAAATGAATGAAAATAAGACATTAGAGGAGAATATATAAAGTAGGCTATATCTGTGGACCAAATGAGAGAATGTGAGTGAACATTACATATGACAATAATATAAATGTAGTGGAAATTTCTTTGAGAATTATAACGATCCAGAAAGGGTTTTTGGTGGCAAAGAGGAGGGGTATAAAAGGTGGATGAGTTGGATATGAAAAATGGCCGCTGAGGAAGGGGTTGGAATAGCCCTGAAACGCGTATGGCAAGCAATGGCAGATAATATCCTCTAAATATCCACCAAAAACCCTGAAATCACTATTTTGGAGAAAAGACTAAGGAATATTCAAGATCAATCTATATTTTCAAACAGCCCGCTGGATACGGTTGAAGTCTCGCGGAACGAGACTCACCACGTGGGACGCCGACATCGTTGGCACGGTGCTCCCGGGAGGAGATAGCGCCCGAAAGCTACCCGATATCGGACACTTACATCCACGGACTGGAGGAACGTAGGACAGTGAGTACGGTCTAAAACAATCTGTGATCGAATATATTTACTGTCCATACCTCTAATACTACTACAACTACAAGAACTGTTTGAAGTATTATCTAATTGGATCAGTATTATCGAAGTATTACCTAATCGGATCGGGACTATGCCTCTATGAACTGGGGATATACATACTAAAAACCAGGAAAATATTTCTTTATGAATTATAAAGGGTTTCTCCGTATAATATATTCAGCGTTATGATACCTATCCTATAATTTTGAGAATAATACATGTATTTGGATAACATCTATACAGCATAAGTTGGCAATAATACCATATATATGTTTCAGAGTTTTTGTTATAAGTGTTTTAAGGGTGTATTTTTACTTATTTTTAAATTTTTATTTAAATAAATATGAACATATTTGTGCATATGTATCCGTGATAGGAGTGCTCATTCACAAACCATTTCTATCTATACTGATTAATAATTGGATATAGTGGGCGTATCCAGGAATAGAGCACCATACCATCACAATAGGAAGGTGAGCGAATCATTATATAATATATTTACAGAAAAAAAGTGGTCTAAAATGGCAGAAAATGCTCAAAAAAACCAAATGCTGTTGCGCATTTATGACCAGGGGAGCAAATCCTGCACATGTGGCCCGCTGCTGAACGTAATCCCCAGCAAAAATGCATACAATGGAGGATGCCTGCGGCGGACCACATGTACCACAGCAACATCCTACACAGGATAACCAAGTGTGCGGATGTGACAAACTATATAACAAAAATTCACAGAAAATGGTGCACTACAACGGCGAATGCAATTGACAATATATGGCTAACCCTCACACTGATGTTAAAATGAGACTTTTGCCAATATATTCTTATATCAAGAACATACCGGAGCCCGAGCACCCCGTCAAGGTATCTCAAGTGGCACGGGACCTAATGCTCACCCTACTATGGTATAGGTAATTGCAGATAGGGGCATGAAGTCCGACACACAGCAACCAGCTCCCGGTTACCTCCAGAGTGAAATCACACATACAATGGGAGGGGGCGGAGGCTGTGAGTCCCTCTTAACCCTAACGTCATGTGACCCAGGCTGCAAAGGTGCACCTGAATGTTGCCCATTAGTCATATCAAGGCACATTCAACCTGGAGTTGCCACACCTCCAGGTATAAATGTCCAAACACAGTCACAGAAAAAAAGTGGTCTAAAATGGCAGAAAATGCTCAAAAACCCCAAATGCTGTTGCGCATTTATAACCAGGGAAGCAAATCCTGCACATGTGGTCCGCTGCTGAACGTAATCCCCAGCAAAAATGCATACAATGGAGGATGCCTGCAGCGGACCACATGTACCACAACAACATCCTACACAGGATAACCAAGTGTGCGGATGTGACAAACTATATAACAAAAATTCACACTGACCTGTGGGAGCCCCTGCCTCTCGCCTCCCCCATGCTCATCGCTGAGTGTCCCGGGGGTGGGAATCGTTTACTTGTGCTTTGAATAATGGAATAGGACTACAGAACGTTCCAAAAATTTACGACTGACATGATGCTGCAGAGGAGAGTGGTACAGTAACAGCATCTGCAAGAGTCAGCAGTCAAACAAATTTCAAGGCCACAGAGTGGCACTGTAACAGAAGCTGCAAGAGTCAGCAGTCAAACAAATTTCAAGGCCACAAAGTGGCACCGTAAGAGCAGCAGCAAGAGGCAGCAGTCAAATACATTTCAAGGCAACAGAGGCACAATTACATAGTTTGGACGTAGCGGCAGCTGGGAGACAGCGTGAGTAGGCGGCGGACGCAACAGCATCAGGCCACAGAGTGGCACAATTACATAGTTTGGACGTAGCGACAGCTGGGACGCAGCATTAGTAGGCCACAGAGAGGCACAATTACATACTTTGGACGTAGCGGCAGCTGGGAGACAGCGTGAATAGGCGGCAGCTGGGACACAGCATGAGCAGGCCACAGAGAGGCACAATTACATAGTTTGGACATAACGGCAGCTGGGAGACGGCGTGAGTAGGCGGCGGACGCAGCAGCATCAGGCCACAGAGTGGCACAATTACATAGTTTGGACGTAGCAGCAGCGGGGAGACAGCGTGTGGAGGCGGCAGTTGGGACGCAGCATGAGTAGGCCACAGAGAGGCACAATTACATACTTTGGAAGTAGCGGCAGCTAGGAGACAGTGTGAGTAGGCGGCAGCTGGAAACGCAGCATGAGTAGGCCACAGAGAGGCACAATTACATAGTTTGGACGTAGCAGCAGCTGGGAGACAGCGTGAGTAGGCGGCGGATGCAGCAGCATCAGGCCACAGAGTGGCACAATTACATAGTTTGGACGTAGCGGCAGTGGGGAGATAGCGTGTGGAGGCAATAATACCATATATATGTTTCAGAGTTTTTGTTATAAGTGTTTTAAGGGTGTATTTTTACTTATTTTTAAATTTTTATTTAAATAAATATGAACATATTTGTGCATATGTATCCGTGATAGGAGTGCTCATTCACAAACCATTTCTATCTATACTGATTAATAATTGGATATAGTGGGCGTATCCAGGAATAGAGCACCATACCATCACAATAGGAAGGTGAGCGAATCATTATATAATATATTTACAGAAAAAAAGTGGTCTAAAATGGCAGAAAATGCTCAAAAAAAACCAAATGCTGTTGCGCATTTATGACCAGGGGAGCAAATCCTGCACATGTGGCCCGCTGCTGAACGTAATCCCCAGCAAAAATGCATACAATGGAGGATGCCTGCGGCGGACCACATGTACCACAGCAACATCCTACACAGGATAACCAAGTGTGCGGATGTGACAAACTATATAACAAAAATTCACAGAAAATGGTGCACTACAACGGCGAATGCAATTGACAATATATGGCTAACCCTCACACTGATGTTAAAATGAGACTTTTGCCAATATATTCTTATATCAAGAACATACCGGAGCCCGAGCACCCCGTCAAGGTATCTCAAGTGGCACGGGACCTAATGCTCACCCTACTATGGTATAGGTAATTGCAGATAGGGGCATGAAGTCCGACACACAGCAACCAGCTCCCGGTTACCTCCAGAGTGAAATCACACATACAATGGGAGGGGGCGGAGGCTGTGAGTCCCTCTTAACCCTAACGTCATGTGACCCAGGCTGCAAAGGTGCACCTGAATGTTGCCCATTAGTCATATCAAGGCACATTCAACCTGGAGTTGCCACACCTCCAGGTATAAATGTCCAAACACAGTCACAGAAAAAAAGTGGTCTAAAATGGCAGAAAATGCTCAAAAACCCCAAATGCTGTTGCGCATTTATAACCAGGGAAGCAAATCCTGCACATGTGGTCCGCTGCTGAACGTAATCCCCAGCAAAAATGCATACAATGGAGGATGCCTGCAGCGGACCACATGTACCACAACAACATCCTACACAGGATAACCAAGTGTGCGGATGTGACAAACTATATAACAAAAATTCACACTGACCTGTGGGAGCCCCTGCCTCTCGCCTCCCCCATGCTCATCGCTGAGTGTCCCGGGGGTGGGAATCGTTTACTTGTGCTTTGAATAATGGAATAGGACTACAGAACGTTCCAAAAATTTACGACTGACATGATGCTGCAGAGGAGAGTGGTACAGTAACAGCATCTGCAAGAGTCAGCAGTCAAACAAATTTCAAGGCCACAGAGTGGCACTGTAACAGAAGCTGCAAGAGTCAGCAGTCAAACAAATTTCAAGGCCACAAAGTGGCACCGTAAGAGCAGCAGCAAGAGGCAGCAGTCAAATACATTTCAAGGCAACAGAGTGGGAGAGGCAGCAGGAGTGGTATTAATTTTAATGAGACAGAACGGCACAGTGACAAACCCTGGGAGAGGCAGCAGCACTCATAAAAATTTAAATTCAGCACACCGTAGAGTGGCACAATTACATACTTTGGATGAAGCGGCAGCTGGGAGACAGCGTGAGTAGGCAGCAGCTGGGACGCAGCATGAGTAGGCCGCAGAGTGACACAATTACATAGTTTGGACTTAGTGGCAGCTGGGAGACAGCGTGAGTAGCAGCAGCATCAGGCCACAGAGTGGCACAATTACATAGTTTGGAGGTAGCGGCAGCTAGGAGACGGCGTGTGTAGCCGGCGGCGGCGGAAGCAGCATCAGGCCGTAGAGTGGCACGGTGACATACCCTGAAGAGCAGACCGTAAAAAAGAATTCCCGGCCTTTTGGTTAAGATCAACTGTTGTACATGTTCTCATCGCTATCGGGGCTGGTTATGCCAGGGAACGTAAGGCAGAGGAGGTGCAGTGCAGGCTACAGCTTTGAATGACGTTGGCAAAATTGCAGTATTCACACAGTGCGCTGAGAAGTTCCATCTTGAGATCGAGCTGGTGGTCTGCAGGGAGCTGAGCTACCACATGTGGGAGCACCTGCCTCTCGCCTCCCCCATGCTCATCGCTGAGTGTCCCGGGGGCAGGAATCGTTTACTTTTAGAAATTTGAGTGTTCAAAACAAACAGGGTTTCCTGTATACTTGAGCTAGCAGCAGTGGAATCTTTGTCTGCAGACGACGATAATGACCATAAAGCCCTTGCTTCACCAGGCTCCCAAGTGTAATCAGCTACATCATCATCAACTACAGTTAGCTCTGTTTCCTGTATACTTGAGCTATGAATAATGGAAGGAGACTACAGAACATACAAAAAATTTACGACTGACATACTGCCGAGCAGAAGGTCCAAAAAAATTGAATCAATTTTGAGGCCACAGAGTGGCACCGTAACAGAAGCTGCAAGAGTCAGCAGTCAAACAAATTTCAAGGCCACAGAGTGTCACCGTAACAGAAGCTGCAAGAGTCAGCGGTCAAACAAATTTCAAGGCCACAGAGTCACACCTTAACAGCAGCTGCAAGAGGTAGCAGTCGAATACATTTCAAGGCAACAGAGTTGGAGAGGCAGCAGGAGTGGTACTAATTTTAAAGAGACAGAATGGCACAGTAACATACTTTGGAGAGGCAGCAGCAGTCAAAAACATTTTAATGCAACATACCGTAGAGTGGCACAATTACATACTTTGGACGTAGCTAAAGCTGGGAGACAACATGAGTACGCAGCAGCTGGGATGCAGCATGAGTAGGCCACAGAGAGGCACAATTACATAGTTTGGACGTAGCGGCAGCTGGGAGACAGCGTGAGTAGGCGGCGGACGCAACAGCATCAGGCCACAGAGTGGCACAATTACATAGTTTGGACGTAGCGACAGCTGGGACGCAGCATTAGTAGGCCACAGAGAGGCACAATTACATACTTTGGACGTAGCGGCAGCTGGGAGACAGCGTGAATAGGCGGCAGCTGGGACACAGCATGAGCAGGCCACAGAGAGGCACAATTACATAGTTTGGACATAACGGCAGCTGGGAGACGGCGTGAGTAGGCGGCGGACGCAGCAGCATCAGGCCACAGAGTGGCACAATTACATAGTTTGGACGTAGCAGCAGCGGGGAGACAGCGTGTGGAGGCGGCAGTTGGGACGCAGCATGAGTAGGCCACAGAGAGGCACAATTACATACTTTGGAAGTAGCGGCAGCTAGGAGACAGTGTGAGTAGGCGGCAGCTGGAAACGCAGCATGAGTAGGCCACAGAGAGGCACAATTACATAGTTTGGACGTAGCAGCAGCTGGGAGACAGCGTGAGTAGGC
>ONZH01000234.1:0-47525 GCA_900303285.1 Rhinella marina | reverse complement strand
TCACTACATGCCTGTTTATGTGGAAATTGTGTTCATTTCACTATTATCTACACATCTAAGCTGTTCATTCCACATCTAGGAAGCACAGGGAATTCACTGCGTGTCTGTTTATGTGGAATATGTGTTCATTCCACTATTATCTACACATCTAACCTGTTCATTCCATGTCTAGGAAGCACAGGGAATTCACTACATGCCTGTTTATGTGGAATATGTGTTCATTCCACTATTATCTACACATCTAACCTGTTCATTCCACATCTAGGAAGCACAGGGAATTCACTACATGCCTGTTTATGTGGAATATGTGTTCATTCCACTATTATCTACACATCTAACCTGTTCATTCCATGTCTAGGAAGCACAGGGAATTCACTACATGCCTGTTTATGTGGAAATTGTGTTCATTCCACTATTATCTACACATCTTAACCTGTTCATTCCACATCTAGGAAGCACAGGGAATTTACTACATGTCAGTTTATGTTTTATATGTGTTCATTCCACTATTATCTACACATCTAACCTGTTCATTCCATGTCTAGGAAGCACAGGGAATTCACTACATGCCTGTTTACGTGGAAATTGTGTTCATTTCAGTATTATCTACACATCTAAGCTGTTCATTCCACATCTAGGAAGTACAGGGAATGCACTACATGCCTGTTTATGTGGAATATGTGTTCATTCCACTATTATCTACACATCTAACCTGTTCATTCCATGTCTAGGAAGCACAGGGAATTCACTACATGCCTGTTTACGTGGAAATTGTGTTCATTTCACTATTATCTACACATCTAACCTGTTCATTCCATGTCTAGGAAGCACAGGGAATTCACTACATGCCTGTTTATGTGGAATATGTGTTCATTCCACTATTATCTACACATCTAACCTGTTCATTCCACATCTAGGAAGCACAGGGAATTTACTACATGTCAGTTTATGTTTTATATGTGTTCATTCCACTATTATCTACACATCTAACCTGTTCATTCCATGTCTAGGAAGCACAGGGAATTCACTACATGCCTGTTTATGTGGAAATTGTGTTCATTTCAGTATTATCTACACATCTAACCTGTTCATTCCACATCTAGGAAGCACAGGGAATTCACTGTGTGTCTGTTTATTTGGAATATGTGTTCATTCCACTATTATCTACACATCTAACCTGTTCATTCCATGTCTAGGAAGCACAGGGAATTCACTACATGCCTGTTTACGTGGAAATTGTGTTCATTCCACTATTATCTACACATCTAACCTGTTCATTCCACATCTAGGAAGCACAGGGAATTCACTACATGCCTGTTTTTGTGGAATATGTGTTCATTCCACTATTATCTACACATCTAACCTGTTCATTCCATGTCTAGGAAGCACAGGGAATTCACTACATGCCTGTTTTACGTGGAAATTGTGTTCATTCCACTATTATCTACACATCTAACCTGTTCATTCCACATCTAGGATGCACAGGGAATTTACTACATGTCAGTTTATGTTTTATATGTGTTCATTCCATTATTATCTACACATCTAACCTGTTCATTCCATGTCTAGGAAGCACAGGGAGATCACTACATGCCTGTTTACGTGGAAATTGTGTTCATTTCAGTATTATCTACACATCTAACCTGTTCATTCCACATCTAGGAAGTACAGGGAATGCACTACATGCCTGTTTACGTCTATTATGTGTTCATTCCACTATTATCTACACATCTAACCTTTTCATTCCATGTCTAGGAAGCACAGGAGATCACTACATGCCTGTTTACGTGGAAATTGTGTTTCATTTCAGTATTATCTACACATCTTAAGCTGTTCATTCCACATCTAGGAAGTTACAGGGAATGCACTACATGCCTGTTATGTGGAATATGGTTCATTCACTATTATCTCCACATCTAACCTGTTCATTCCACGTCTAGGAAGCACAGGGAATGCACTACATGCCTGTTTACGTGGAAATTGTGTTCATTCCACTATTATCTACACATCTAACCTGTTCATTCCACATCTAGGAAGCACATGGAATTTACTACATGTCAGTTTATGTTTTATATGTGTTCATTCCATTATTATCTACACATCTAACCTGTTCATTCCATGTCTAGGAAGCACAGGGAATTCACTACATGCCTGTTTACGTGGAAATTGTGTTCATTTCAGTATTATCTACACATCTAAGCTGTTCATTCCACATCTAGGAAGCACAGGGAATTCACTGCGTGTCTGTTTATGTGGAATATGTGTTCATTCCACCTATTATCTACACATCTTAACCTGTTCATTTCCATGTCTAGGAAGCACAGGGAATTCACTACATGCCTGTTTATGTGGAATATGTGTTCATTCCACTATTATCTACACAATCTAACCTGTTCATTTCCATGTCTAGGAAGCACAGGGAATGCACTACATGCCTGTTTATGTGGAATATGTGTTCATTCCACTATTATCTACACATCTTACATGTTCATTCCACATCTAGGAAGCACAGGGAATGCACTACTTGCCTGTTTACGTCTATTATTGTGTTCATGTCCACTATTATCCTACACATCTAACCTGTTCATTCCATGTCTAGGAAGCACAGGGAATTCACTACATGCCTGTTTATGTGGAATATGTGTTCATTCCACTATTATCTACACATCTAACCTGTTCATTCCATGTCTAGGAAGCACAGGGAATGCACTACATGCCTGTTTATGTGGAATATGTGTTCATTCCATTATTATCTACACATCTTACATGTTCATTCCACATCTAGGAAGCACATGGAATTTACTACATGTCTGTTTATGTAGAAAATGGTGTTCATTTCAGTATTATCTACACATCTAACCTGTTCATTCCACATCTAGGAAGTACAGGGAATGCACTACATGCCTGTTTACGTCTATTATGTGTTCATTCCACTATTATCTACACATCTAACCTTTTCATTCCATGTCTAGGAAGCACAGGGAGATCACTACATGCCTGTTTACGTGGAAATTGTGTTCATTTCAGTATTATCTACACATCTAAGCTGTTCATTCCACATCTAGGAAGTACAGGGAATGCACTACATGCCTGTTTATGTGGAATATGTATTCATTCCACTATTATCTACACATCTAACCTGTTCATTCCACGTCTAGGAAGCACAGGGAATGCACTACATGCCTGTTTACGTGGAAATTGTGTTCATTCCACTATTATTACACATCTAAGCTGTTCATATCCCACATCTAGGAAAGCACTAGAATTCACTGCGTGTCTGTTTATGTGGAATAATGTGTTCATTCCACTATTATCTACACATCTAACCTGTTCATTCCATGTCTAGGAAGCACAGGGAATTCACTACATGCCTGTTTACGTGGAAATTGTGTTCATTCCACTATTATCTACATATCTAACCTGTTCATTCCACATCTAGGAAGCACAGGGAATTCACTACATGCCTGTTTTTGTGGAATATGTGTTCATTCCACTATTATCTACACATCTAACCTGTTCATTCCATGTCTAGGAAGCACAGGGAATTCACTACATGCCTGTTTACGTGGAAATTGTGTTCATTTCAGTATTATCTACACATCTAAACTGTTCATTCCACATCTAGGAAGCACAAGGAATTCACTGCGTGTCTGTTCATGTGGAATATGTGTTCATTCCACTATTATCTACACATCTTACATGTTCATTCCATTTCTAGGAAGCACAGGGAATGCACTACATGTCAGTTTATGTGGAATATGTGTTCATTCCACTATTATCTACACATCTTACTTGTTCATTCCACATCTAGGAAGCACAGGGAATTTACTGTGTGTCTGTTTATGTGGAATATGTGTTCATTCCACTATTATCTACACATCTAACCTGTTCATTCCACGTCTAGGAAGCACAGGGAATGCACTACATGCCTGTTTACGTGGAAATTGTGTTCATTCCACTATTAACTACACATCTAACCTGTTCATTCCACATCTAGGAAGCACAGGGAATTCACTGCGTGTCTGTTTATGTGGAATATGTGTTTCATTTCCACTATTATCTACACATCTTACATGTTCATTCCATGTCTAGGAAGCACAGGGAATTCACTACATGCCTGTTTACGTTGGAAATTGTGTCATTTCAGTATTATCTACACATCTAAGCTGTTCATTCCACATCTAGGAAGCACAATGAATTCACTGCGTGTCTGTTTATGTGGAATATGTGTTCATTCCACTATTATCTACACATCTAACCTGTTCATTCCATGTCTAGGAAGCACAGGGAATTAACTACATGCCTGTTTACGTGGAAATTGTGTTCATTTCAGTATTATCTACACATCTAAGCTGTTCATTCCACATCTAGGAAGTACAGGGAATGCACTACATGCCTGTTCATGTGGAATATGTGTTCATTCCACTATTATCTACACATCTTACATGTTCATTTCACATCTAGGAAGCACAGGGAATGCACTACATGCCTGTTTACGTCTAATATGTGTTCATTCCACTATTATCTACACATCTAACTTGTTCATTCCATGTCTAGGAAGCACAGGGAATTCACTACATGCCTGATTATGTGGAAATTGTGTTCATTCCATTATTATCTACACATCTTACTTGTTCATTCCACATCCAGGAAGCACAGGGAATTTACTGTGTGTCTGTTTATGTGGAATATGTGTTCATTCCACTATTATCTACACATCTAACCTGTTCATTCCATGTCTAGGAAGCACAGGGAATGCACTACATGCCTGTTTATGTGGAATATGTGTTCATCTCCACTATTATCTACACATCTAACACTGTTCATTCCACGTCTAGGAAGCACAGGGAATCACTACATGCCTGTTTACGTGGAAATTGTGTTCATTCCACTATTATCTACACATCTAACCTGTTCATTCCACATACTAGGAAGCACAGGGAATTCAACTGCGTTGTCTGTTTATGTGGAATATGTGTTCATTCCACTATTATCTACACATCTTACATGTTCATTCCATGTCTAGGAAGCACAGGGAATGCACTACATGTCAGTTATGTGGAATATGTGTTCATTCCACTATATCTACACATCTTACATGTTCATTCCACATCTAGGAAGCACAGGGAATGCACTACATGCCTGTTTACGTCTAATTTGTGTTCATTCCACTATTATCTACACATCTAACCTGTTCATTCCATGTCTAGGAAGCACAGGGAATTCACTACATGCCTGATTATGTGGAAATTGTGTTCATTCCACTATTATCTACACATCTAAGCTGTTCATTCCACATCTAGGAAGCACAGGGAATTTACTGTGTGTCTGTTTTATGTGGAATATGTGTTCATTCCACTATTATCTACACATCTAACCTGTTCATTCCATGTCTAGGAAGCACAGGGAATACACTACGTGCCTGTTTATGTGGAATATGTGTTCATTCCACTATTATCTACACATCTAACCTGTTCATTCCATGTCTAGGAAGCACAGGGAATTTACTGTGTGTCTGTTTATGTGGAATATGTGTTCATTCCGCTATTATCTACACATCTTACATGTTCATTCCACATCTAGGAAGCACAGGGAATTTACTGTGTGTCTGTTTATGTGGAATATGTGTTCATTCCGCTATTATCTACACACCTAACCTGTTCATTCCATGTCTAGGAGGCACAGGGAATTCACTATATGCCATTTTTGCTTGGAATTGTGTTCATTCCACTATTATCTACACATCTAACTTGTTTATTCCATGTCTAGGAAGCACAGGGAATTCAATACATGCCTGTAAATGTGGAATGTGTATTCATTGTACTATAAACTACACTTATATCCTGTTCATTACATGTTCAGGAAGCGCAGGGAAGTTAATATACCTTTTTCTATTTTTTTACCAATGTAAAACATTGTTCATTCTTTTTCTTCATTCCTTTTCTTCATTCTTTTTAGTATGTCCCAGCAAGGAGCTATAGAGGAATTGTATTGTACAAGAACAGGTAGGGATAATTTCCTGTGTGTATCAGCAGTGTCATTGTACAGCTGGGACTTGTAGTCCTACACATACAACATGCTGCTGAGTATTCCAGCAGGCAGACATGTACTCACAGCACTTGTATTCATTGCCTTTGCAGAGAAGGGGGGAGGGGGAGGGGCAGAGATTGTTATTACTGCATGTAAACAAAGGCCAGAAGAGAACCAGGGAAATGAGGAAATATAGATTTTTTTGCCAAAACCTTGCTGAACTTAATTATATATTGCTGCCCATCAGGTTTACAGTGCTATATATTTTTTTTCATAACTTGGACAACCCCTTTAAGGTGTTTAATAGATACTGTAAGTAGCTGAGTTAGATGTAGTCTGGTGTGGGCTCGGATACATCATAATGGGTTACAAGAGGTAGCTGCAAGACACGTATTGGTTGACCATCTTCTTTGGCTGCATTATATATAGAGAGAGCTACAGTACACCAGTGTGCTGGATATTTGGTGGTGCGGTTTTTGTAAGAATACAGCTGTTTGTGGGTAACACCAAAGAAGCAAATGCTTGGGTGACATTGATCAGACAAGGGGCCACTACTTGTGTCTAAAACCTATGACAGCAGCTTTTTTTTTGACATGATTAATTCAATTGTTTTAATTGAGTAAGAAGTAAAAGCGAGCCGATGGGACTATTTTGCGATAATAGGAGACCACTAGCGATACTTTTTACAGCATTGTAGATAGAAAGTTTGCATAACACCAGAAACAAGGTTATAAGTATTGTGGGAAGACCGACTTGATATTTCTACAGAAATACACAAAAAATGATCTAAGAAGCTTAGACTACTGCCTGGTATTCAGATCGGAGATTCCTTCCCTCCATCCCACCTTATGTCTTGTCTCCCTTATGCCATCTCCAAACAAGTTACTAAATGTCGTGCTCTCTAGCCCGTGCTCCTACCCTGCTCCTGGTGTATGCTTCTATTCATATCCTGTATTTATCGGCCATTTCAGTATCTTTAAAAAAAAGGAGACATAGATACTGTACGTAGCATAATGAGATGTACTGTAGCCTGGTGTAGGCTGGATTCATCCATAATTCAGATAGGTGCGTTCTTTAATGTTCAGATCACTGAATAATCTAATATTTAGATCTATAAAAGCAGATTAAATAATCACTTGCAGATTATTATCTATGTGTTTAAAAAAGAAACAAAAAAAGTGCAGGAGAAAACATCTAAAAATCACCACAGGAAATTATAATGAGAAAATAAAGTCCAACAAAAATAATTATAATACTGTATGTGTTTTATTCTGTTTTTAAATGTTTTTACATTGCTATATACTGTACTGCAGGCCTGCTATATAGCAGGAGGCACAGCGCCCCACCCCACCCAAAGACACTACTCACTGGGCTCTTTGTTATTAGTTGCGATCGAGAACAATGGATGGAGAATGTGGGGGATGGGGGCACTCATTTTACAGAAGTCCAAATAGAGTGGCATTAAGATGTTTAAAAAAAAGGAGACATATAGATACTCTAAGTAGCTGAGTTAGATGTAGCCTGGTGTGGGCTCGGATACATCATAATGGGCTACAAGAAGTGGCTGCAAGATACCTATTGGTTAACCATCTTCTTTGGCTGATTTACAGTATGTATATAGAGAGCTACACCAGTGTACTGAATCTATCTGCAAACTAGGGCTGCCACTGTTGATGGTGGGACTATGATATCAACCAATGGTTTAGTATGTATTGTAGTGATATCATAGATCACATCGTAAAGTGAAAATATGTAAAATGATAGACCTATCTGGCATGTTGTATTTAGTATTTATCAAAGCTTAAACAATCTATATCAAAAAGTGAACATATAATCTGACATATGTAGTTGAGAGTCACATTTGCCCAGTATAGCAGAAGGGTAAATGTCAGATATTAAAGGGGTTCTCTGACTTATATATGATAGGATAGGTCATCAATATCAGATCGGCGGGGGTCCGACACCTTGCACCCCCGCCGATCAGCTGTTTGAAGAGGAGGCGCGCACAGTGCCAGCGCTGTCTCCTCTTCACTGTTTACATGTTGGCCGTAACAGGGGTAGTGGTGAGTAGGTGTAATTACACATAACCACCCCATTCATTTCTATGGGAAGAATCACTTCCATAGACTTGTATGGGAGCGATTCTTCCCATTGAAATGAATGGGGCAGTTAGGTGTAATTACACCTACTCACCACTACCCCAGTGTCGGCCAGCATGTAAACAGTGAAGAGGAGGCAGCGCTGATACGGCGCGCGCCTCCTCTTCAAACAGCTGATCGGCGGGGGTCCGACACCTGGCACCTGGGGATAGGTCATCAATATATATAACTCTGAGAACCCCTTTAATGCCTTGATATACTTATAATAGGCGTGTCACACTGCTTATATCGATGTATATTAAAGGCCTGGAGATAGGGATCTAGTAACCCAGATGTGATCTGCCAAAGCTGTGAAGGGAGAAAGGGGAGGAAATGGTTAATAGGTGTTAATATGACAGGAGGCAAGGGGTGCACCAGAACAGCCAGGGGCCAATTTTTTTTTTAAAGCGACAATATCCCTGCTCCCCAACAAAATTGGACTGCCATTTTCTTTTCTGGGCGATCCTTTTATACCAGGATGTGTGTTTACATTGGTTCAATAAGTCACATGCCCTCCCCTGCCCAATTACAGTAAAAACTAGGTTTCATTCATAGAATACAACATAGTCAGCCAATCAGTGAGAAGTTCCCACGGTCATGAGAGCCAATTAGAGGAAAGTTCCCACGCTATTAAGGTTAATTGATTTTTTTACAAGTATGAAAATTTTGTTTTGACAAGCTGTCATCACCAATTAACCACCTAGTTTTTATTGTGATTGGGCAAGGGAGGGCATGTGACTTATTGAACCAATGGAAACACACCTCCTGGTATAAAAGGATCATCCAGAAAAGAAAATGGCAGTCCAATTTTGTTGGGGAGCAGGGATGTTGCTGCTTTAAGAAAAAATAAAAAATTGTCCCCTGGCTGTTCTGGTGTGCCCCTTGCCTCCTGTCATATTAACACCTATTAACTCTTTCCTCCCCTTTCTCCCTTCACAGCTTTGGCAGATCACATCTGGGTTACTAGATCCCTATCTCCAGGCTTGAGTATCAAAAGCAAAAACAAAGCAGTTCTTTGCAGTTACATTTAAATGGAATATTGAACTCAAAGTTATCAGTCGCTATAATTTGTAAATATGTAACATTGTGATGTCCTTGTGTATACAGATAGCACTAACTGAGGCATGAATCCTTTTATTTCAGCAAATGTTCTATAAAGGTATAGCGGTGCGGAGTAAATTCTAGCTCTTCACTCCAATACAGTAATATTTATTGATATAAGACCTCTATTATTACTACTTAAAATAATAATGTGATGTATCTATACCTTTAAACCCAGTACAAGCGATGCAGGCTTTTAATATTAACTCTTACCCTACCTTGGACAAATACATATCTTGGCTGCTTTTTGGAATAACTGAGTACGCTGGAGAATTAGCGCTTGATACAGCGTACTGTAAAGTGCAGCTTTCCATTCTGTCCATCGCGTGATACTTATTTTCAAATATCTTTTTATTGATTTTTTTCAAAATGAGAGGCAAAATACATCAACAAAATGGATGTAGATACTGTGTATAAAAAATACAGTGAGTTCGGCCGAGCATGCTTGCTCAACACTAATAGGGAGTCTACTGTGGTAGTGAAAGAATACTGTGAGGAAAATACATACAATGCAAAGGCACACTGCTTGTTTAGTAAATTAGAGATTCTTGGCAAATATATTTTGTACAAAATTATCTGAGCCCGTCCACCAAATCTCTGTAGGACGGGAACCTAACACTATTTCCTACATGTTATGTGCCAACATTGGCTTCCGTATAATCAGGGGGTGCTGGTTCCACATGCATGCTGGATCCACTGTGCCTTTTGCCATTTCTGGTGCTTCAAAGGCCTCCACTAATTCAGGGATGCAGGTACCAACATGCATGCCGAGTCCACTCGGCTTTATAGTTACACTCATTAATATCAACCTATGGGGCAGACGGGCTAGTCAGGAGTGCATGAACAAATGGAGTAGCCACACCTCCAGTACAAACTTACAAAGAAAAAAAGGGGAATTTCAGTCAGCACATCCCAGTGCGCAGGTGTGCGTTGCTATGGCTAAATGCACAAGGAAAGGAAAATACATGCAATGCAACGGCACACTGCCAACCAGATAACGCACAAAATGCCATAGTAATATGAGGTATTCTGAAGCTAATGCTATTCTTGTTTAGTAAATTAGAGATTCTTGGCAAATATATTTTGTACAAAATTATCTGAGCCCATCCACCAAATCGTCAAGGTGATCTCTGTAGGACGGGAACCTAACACTATTTCCTACCCGTTATGTGCCAACCTTGGCTTCCGTATAATCAGGGGGTGTTGGTTCCACATGCATGCTGGATCCATTCTGCCTTTTGCCATTTCTGGTGCTTCAAAGGCCTACGTGTGCCGTTGCATTGTATGTATTTTCCTTTCCTTGTGCATTTAGCCATAGCAACGTGCACCTGCGCACTGGGATGTGCTGACTGAAATTCCCCTTTTTTTCTTTGAAAGAATACTGTGAGCCAGTGTAACACACACATAACAGCAGGGGCGTAGCAATAGGGGAAGCAGGGGAAGCCACTGCTTCGGGGCCCGAGGGCAGAAGGGGCCCGGGAGCAGTAGCAGAGCTGCAGCATCAGACTGGAGCAAGGGAGCGTCAACACATACACCCACCTCTGCCTCCTTCCCCCACTTTGTACTAACCTCATGGGGGGGGACTGTGGAGGACTTTGTTTGTCCTCCGTAGTGGCTAGAATGGAGTTGCTTGAAGGAGGTCTGTGACATCACTGGTCACATGCTTCTTCATGGTCACATGACCAATCCCGACTGCAGGAGCTTGTTGAAGGAGGAGGGGCTGCCTTCCTGGAGGACACAGAGCTTCATGGGGATCAGGTAGGGGCAGCAAATGGAACTCATACTGTATATGAGGGGGCAGGTAGAGTACTCAGGGGCAGTGGGGTTCAAGTGGAGTGGAGTTTGGGGCAATTACAGGGGTTTATAGTACAGATATGGGTGTATTCTGGGGGCCATGGGGGGGCTTTATGGGGTGTAAATCTGTGAGGGGGGCTTATGGTGTATTCTGGGGGCCATGGGGGATTTGAGGGGGGGAAATCTGTGAGGGGGGGCATGTGGTGTATTCTGGGGACATGGGGCAGATCTGAGGGGGGCTTTATGGGGTGTAAATCTGTGAGGGGGGGGCATGTGGTGTATTCCGGGGGACAGAGCAGAAGAGGGCTCCAGCATAATGGGGACCGTTATGCAGGCTATAGGCTTCTTTTATGACAGAATAAATAACAGAATGTCTCCAAAGGCATTCCGTTATGCATTCCTCCATAGAATTGCGTTATGGTCCATGGTAACAGAATCCATATAGCAATTCACTTTTTACCTCAACCTAAGGAGGCTGTATTTAGAGGGTGATGTACCGTAATTTACATGGGACTGTACATTGGAATAGGTCATGGGGGGGGGGCCATACAAAAATTTGCTGTGGGGCCCAGTCAGTTGTAGCTACGCCACTGCATAACAGGCTTCGCTCTTAGAATCGCTGCACACTTTTATGTATTTGGGCAGTTAAGGGGCCAAAACTCACCAAACAACTCAAGTCTGAACTCAGCCTTACAGGTCAATGTTAGCTCCAGTTATAAAGAATCGTGCAGAGGCCCAAGATCCTACTAGAGCGCCAAAAGCGCATGCCTTTTACACCAATTCACTGATTCCACATACATTTCGACAGAACCTGTTCTATTACACGCTTATACAAGCAGAACCCCCCCAGACAGGTTGGAGATAGCAGTGGCAGCATCATTAGCAGACTATAGAGTGGCACGATGACAGTGTGGTCAGGTGGCAGCAGCATGAGTAGGCCACGGAGTGGCAGAATGACAGACCCTGGAAGTGGCAGCAGCAGTGGAAGTAGTAGTACAATTTGGAGGCCACAGAGTGGCACAATTAACTTATTGTGACATAGCGGCAGCTAGGAGACGGAATGTGCAGTCGGCGGCAGCAGCATCAGGCCGGAGAGTGGCATGGTGACATACCCTGAAGAACAGACCATAACAAAGAATTCTCGGCCTTTTGGTTAAGATCAACTGTAGCATATGTTCTTATCAGCAGCTGCAAGAGGCAGCAGCAGTCGAAGAAATTTCAAGGCCACAGAGTGGCACCGTAACAGCAGCTGCAAGAGGCAGCAGCAGTCGAAGAAATTTCAAGGCCACAGAGTGGCACCGTAACAGCAGCTGCAAGAGGCAGCAGCAGTCGAAGAAATTTCAAGGCCACAGAGTGGCACCGTAACAGCAGCTGCAAGAGGCAGCAGCAGTCGAAGAAATTTCAAGGCCACAGAGTGGCACTGTAACAGCAGCTGCAAGAGGCAGCAGCTGTCGAATAAATTTCAAGGCCACAGAGTGGCACCGTAACAGCAGCTGCAAGAGGCAGCAGCAGTCGAAGAAATTTCAAGGCCACAGAGTGGCACTGTAACAGCAGCTGCAAGAGGCAGCAGTCGAAGAAATTTCAAGGCCACAGAGTGGCACTGTATCAGCAGCTGCAAGAGGCAGCAGCAGTCGAATACATTTACTAGGAAAGGAAAATACATACAATGCAATGGCACACTGCCAACCAGATAAAGCACAAAATGCCATAGTCATATGAGGTATTCTGAAGCTATTGCTATGCTTGTTTAGTAAATTAGAGATTCTTGGCAAATATATTTTGTACAAAATTATCTGGACCTGTCCACCAAATCGTCAAGCTGATCTCTGTAGGACGGGAACCTAACACTATTTCCTACCTGTTATGTGCCAACCTTGGCTTCCGTATAATCAGTGGGTGTTGGTTCCACATGCATGCTGGGTCCCCTCTGCCTTCTGCCATTTGTAGTACTTCAAAGGCCTCCACTAATACAGGGATGCAGGTACCAATATGCATGCCGAGTCCACTCGGCTTTATAGATACACTAATTAAAATCAGCCTAAAAAATACATTTACTAGGCCACCGAGTGGCACCAGAACAGCAGCTGCAAGAGGCAGCAGTCGATACATTTCAAGGCCACAGAGTGGGAGAGGCAGCAGGAGTAGTACTAATTTTAATGAGACAGAATGACATACCCTGGGAGAGGCAGCAGTCATAAAAATTTAAATGCAATATACCATAGAGTGGCACAATTACATAATTTGGAGGTAGCGGCAGCTAGGACACAGCGTGCGGAGGCGGTGGCAGCAGCATGAGTAGGCCACAGAGTGGCACAATTACATAATTTGGAGGTAACGGCAGCTAGGACACAGCATGTGGAGGTGGCAGCAGCAGTAGCATACCATAGTCGCACAATTACATAATTTGGACGTAGCGGTAGCTAGGACACAGCATGTGGAGGCGGCGGCAGCAGCATGAGTAGACCACAGAGTGGCACAATTACATAATTTGGACGTAACGGCAGCCAGGACACAGCGTGTGGAGGCGGCAGCAGCAGCAGAAGTAGCATACCGTAGAGTGGAACAATTACATAATTTGGAGGTAGCGGCAGCTAGGACACAGCGCGTGGAGGCGGCGGCAGCAGCATGAGTAGGCCACAGAGTGGCACAATTACATAATTACGAGGTAGCGGCAGCTAGAACACAGCATGTGGAGGCAGAAGCAGCAGCAGCATACCATAGAGTGGCTCAATTACATAATTTGGAGGTAGCGGCTGCTAGGACACAGCGCGTGGAGGCAGAAGCAGCAGCAGCATACCGTAGAGTGGCACAATTACATCATTTGGAGGTAGCGGCTGCTAGGACACAGCGCGTGGAGGCAGCAGCAGCAGCATACCATTGAGTGGCACAATTACATAATTTGGAGGTAGCGGCAGCTAGGACACAGCGTGCGGAGGCGGTGGCAGCAGCATGAGTAGGCCACAGAGTGGCACAATTACATAATTTGGAGTTAGCGGCAGCTAGGACACAGCATGTGGAGGCGGCGGCAGCAGCAGTAGCATACCATAGTCTCACAATTACATAATTTGGATGTAGCGGTAGCTAGGACACAGCGTGTGGAGGCGGCGGCAGCAGCATGAGTAGGCCACAGAGTGGCACAATTACATAATTTGGACGTAACGGCAGCCAGGACACAGCATGTGGAGGCGGCGGCAGCAGCAGAAGTAGCATACCGTAGAGTGGAACAATTACATAATTTGGAGGTAGCGGCAGCTAGGACACAGAGTGTGGAGGCGGCAGCAGCAGCATGAGTAGGCCACAGAGTGGCACAATTACATAATTACGAGGTAGCGGCAGCTAGAACACAGCATGTGGAAGCAGCAGCAGCATACCATAGAGTGGCACAATTACATAATTTGGAGGTAGCGGCTGCTAGGACACAGCGCGTGGAGGCAGAAGCAGCAGCAGCATACCGTAGAGTGGCACAATTACATAATTTGGAGGTAGCGGCTGCTAGGACACAGCGCGTGGAGGCAGCGGCAGCAGCATGAGTAGGCCACAGAGTGGCACAATGACATAATTTGGAGGTCGAGGCAGCTAGGACACAGCGTGTGGAGGCGGCAGCAGCAGCAGCATACCGTAGAGTGGCACAATTACATAATTTGGAGGTAGCGGCAGCTAGGACACAGCGTGCGGAGGCGGCGGCAGCAGCATGAGTAGGCCACAGAGTGGCACAATTACCTAATTTGGAGGTAGCGGCAGCTAGGACACAGCGTGTGGAGGCGGCGGCAGCAGCATAAGTAGGCCACAGAGTGTGGAGGCGGCGGCAGCAGCAGCAGTAGCATACCGTAGAGTGGCACAATTACATAATTACAATTGCATAATTTGGAGGTAGTGGCAGCTAGGGCACAGCATGTGGAGGCGGCGGCAGCAGCATGAGTAGGCCACAGAGTGGCACAATTACATAATTAGGAGGTAGAGGCAGCTAGGACACAGCGTGTGGAGGCAGCAGCAGCATACCGTAGAGTGGCACAATTACATAATTTGGAGGCGGCGGCAGCAGCAGAAGTAGGCCACAGAGTGGCACAATTACATAATGAGGAGGTAGTGGCAGCTAGGACACAGCGTGTGGAGGCGGCAGCAGCATCATCAGGCCACAGAGTGGCATGGTGACATAGCCTGGAGGTGACAGCAGTAACAGCATGAGGAGACCTGATTGTTGAGGTGGCAGCAGCATCAGAAGGCTACATATTGGGTCAGTGACAGAGTGGAGAGGTGGGTGGCAATACCAGTCACTGGTAAAGATGCTGGGTGGTAGAAGGAGCAGCTGGTAGATGTGTGGCATCAGGCAGGTGGCAGCATCATAAGAGTGGCTGAGGCAGGTAGCCTGAAGAATACAGTCTCATTTGTCAAGGTTTGGGTGACGCATCATGGCTGATCTAATCTGATGCATCAGGCATTGGTGGGTGGAAATCCTGGCTGATCCATGCCTGATGCATCTTGACAAAGGTGAGTCCACATTTTGGAAGGACAGGCGAGTTCTCCTTGGGGTAACTATGGCCCCCCGCCACACTAAATACCCGCTCTGATGCCTAGGACAGGTTCTCCAGTGCAAACTCGTCCAGTTGCGGCCACAAATCAAATTTGGCTACCCAGTAGTCCAGCGGATCTTCAATGTGGGGTGGCAGGGTGCTGTCCAATTAGGCCACCACCTGCTGGTTAAGGGTCTGCTTCTGGTCTACCTGCTGCTGCTGGTGAGTACTTTCCGCACTTGGCGGGTGAAGAAAGCTGCTCATTAGCGACTCCAGACTCAAGTTGCTGATGATGGAGCTGGTACTGCTCCTAACCCCCGACCCCCCCACAGCAGCCGTGGCAGTGGTACGTGAGCGCTGAGGGACCCCCCGGTCAGACCTGCGAGAGGATGGAAGTCATCCCTCTGCCATATGGTGAATATTCGGCTGTCACTACGTAAGCAAGTGAGCATGCATCGGGCCATTTGCGCAAGTGACTCGGAGGGACTCCCTGCCTCCAACTCCACTGTATACTGCCATGGTGTCTCTGGGTCATCTGCCTCATCTTCCTCATCTCCCTCTACCTCCTCTGGCTGCTCCTGCTCCTCCTCTTCTGTCACCTGGGTAGAAAAACAACTAAATTCTTGTGCTCCAATGTCTTCCTCCTCCTCCAGTTCAGCCCTTACCGGACTCATGTGGCTGTGAGATGCAGTCTCCACGTCTCCAGTCCCCTGACCAGAAAGATTTTGCAGCATCTGTTCCAGGACATGAAGCAGTGGAATGATGTTGTTCATATAAATAAAGACGAATTCATGACAAATAAAGTGGCCTCCTCAAAGGGCTGGAGCAAGCGGCAGGTGTCACGCATGAGCTGCCACTGGCTGACATCAAAATTACACAGGGGAGTATTCCTGTCCGCTTGGATCATTAAGAAATCCTTTATGGCCTTTCTCTGTTCGTACAGTCGGTCCAACATATGGAGGGTAGAATTCCAACTGGTGGAAACGTCACATATGAGCCTATGTTGGGGGACGCCATTCTGCCGCTGCAGCTCAAGGAGGGTGTGCTTGGCGGTGTAGGTGTGCTTGGCGGTGTAGGAATGGCTGAAGTGCATGCAAAGGTTCTTGGCCATTTTTAGAATGTTTTGCAGTTGGGTATAAGACTTGAGGAAACGTTTGACAACCTGATTAAATACATGGCTCAGCACTCCATGGCGCAGCGCGGACACAATGTTCTTTCCGTTATCTGTCACCATGGTTCCGATTTTTAGTTGTCGCGGAGAAAGCCAGCAATCGATTTCTTCTTTTATGACGCGGAGCAGTTCCTCCCCTGTGTGACTTCGTTCGCCCAGGCATAGAACTGCGTGACACCGCCGTGCCCTGCACATGTGGTATGCTGGAGGATCACTATGACTTGGCCCTGCAGTGGAGGCTGAGGTGGTGGAGAAGGAGCTGGACATCAGATGTCATCTGGGAGGAAGTGGATGACCGAGTCAACCATTCAAAAACATCTGGGTTGGTGGTCAACATACGACCACTAGATGACACCGGTAGCTGTGGCCTCGCCGAGTGATCCCTAATGCCACGTCCCCTTCCTCTGCTGAGACCTGTGTCTATTCCAGAAACATTTGTGCCACTGCCCCTCCCCTGTGAAGGGCCTGTCACCCCTATGTCTGACATACTGTTTGATAAAAAATTAAAAATAAAAGGAAATTAAGAATCCCCCCCAAAAATATACTTTGCTCACTGCCTTGCACAACTGCTTAACTATTTCTTTAAGAAATACCGTCACCCACAGAGTGGGTTAACAATGGGTTGCTGAACTGCAGTACAATGGGTTACTGCACAGCACTACACACTATATGACGACTTTCTTTTTCTATGGCGACTGACGCTGCAAACAGTTATTTAAAATGAACAAACCCACAAACACGGATTCACTGATTTTTTGGCAAGTCAACTTCACTGACTACGTTAGCACAATATCACGCTTTTCTGTTTGGATGGTGAAAAACGCCGCAAATAGTTATTTAAAATGAACAAACCCATAAACACGGATTCACTGTTTTTTTTGGCAAGTCAACTTCACTGACTACATTAGCACAATATCACGCTTTTCTGTTTGGATGGTGAATAATGCCGCAAATAGTTATTTAAAATGAACAAACCCTCAAACACGGATTCACTGTTTTTTTTTGGCAAGTCAACTTCACTGACTACATTAGCACTATATCACGCTTTTCTGTTTGGATGGCGAATAACGCCGCAAATAGTTATTTAAATTGAACAACCTCACAAACACGGATTCACTGTTTTTTTGGCAAGTCAACTTCACTGACTACGTTAGCACAATATCACGCTTTTCAGTTTGGATGGCGAATAACGCCGCAAATAGTTATTTAAAATGAACAACCCCACAAACACGGATTCACCGCTTTTTTTGGCAAGTCAACTTCACTGACTACGTTAGCACAATATCACGCTTTTCTGTGTGGATGGCGAATAACGCCGCAAATAGATATTTAAAACTAACAACCCCACAAACACGGATTCACTGTTTTTTGGCAATTTAACTACGCTGAAGAATTTAGCACTATGCGGCGCTTGTCTATTTGTATGACGAATAACTCCGTAACTATTTCTTTCACATTTACAAGCTGCTAATCACGGATTATATATGTTTTTCCCCAAACACAACCGAAAAGATATTTTTTTTTAATGTTTTTTTTTATTATTATTTTTTATTTTTTTTATTTCAATTTTTATTTTTTTTTATGTACCCCAAACAAGGCTCTGACCCTCTTACTGCACTGCCAAAAGCGACACTAGTGGCGCTTCTTTGAATAAAGCACCCCAAAACAGCCTTTAGAACAGAGTACAGTGCTGTATAACAGGCTAACCCCTATGCCTTCTCACTGCTGCTCAGTGTACCAGAATAGAGATTTCACTGCCTGATAATCCCCTATGGATTCTGTCTAGAAATCGTCCCTCTCCTATCCCTGCAGTTCAGATTATCTATCCCTGATCTCCTCATTTCTTTTCTTTAGTTTTTCTTTCACTTGCCCTATCTCTCCTGACGTCTGTCTCTGGTCTAAAATCAATAGCAAATGGCGGATTCCAGCGCCTCAGAGCTATTTATAGGGCTGTTACATCACAGGACCTGGCTGGCTGCTAATTGGCTACATGTCTGCATGTGATTGCATTGTGGGTGTTTACTTCTTTGTCCCAGAAATCCTTCCCCCATGTCATGTCATTTGCTTGCGGCCATTTTAGGAAAAAAAAAACAAAATCTACGAATCGCCATGAAATTCGCTTTTTTTGCGAATCGAATTTTCCATGAAATTCGTAACGAATTCCACTTCGTCAGCTTCGATTCGCTCATCTCTAGTTGTCAACTTTAGATCAGTACCGCTCATCTTTGACAGCTACTTTTACGAGCTGTAATTGGAGTTTGCGGAAGAGATGGGCAGTAGTTGTGATATATGTAGGTGTAATAACAAGAGAGGCGTTTATAATGTAAGTGGGGTGTCAGGGGGGGGGATGGAGTAAAGAGGCAGGCACCTTAGTGTTGAAGGGGATTGAAGAAAGGGGACTCAGATATTATGAGAGAGCTCTGAAAGGGTCTAAATGCAGGTTTTCAAGCTCCTATGGGTGATCCAGCAATCCCACAGCTTCTGGAATTTATGGTGGGATCTAGCCTTTTGAAGCCATTGTGCTTTTATTGGTGACATAGGTTGGTTCCAGTGCTGTGGGATGAGGGATTTTGCTGCTGATGTTAGAAAGCGAAAGATTGTTTGTTTGTTGTGTGGAATTTGTTGGATATTTAATTTCAACTAGTACCTCCTTCCAGAATGTCTGCAGAACAGGGCATGACCATCACATGTTCATATAAGTGCCTTGGACCTACTTACATTTCCAGCAAATATCAGAACTTAGACAGGTCATCTGTTTGAGACGCACCGGAGTGAGGTACCATCTTGTGATGCGTTTGAAAGAGTTTTCTTCAAGTCTATTGCAACGTGAGATACCATGCGAGTTGAGGTAAATCTGTTTAATCTCCTGTTCTGACCATTTAGTGTCAAGATCCTTGCTCCACATGTTTATATATAGTCTGTCAGAGGGGAATTTCAATAGTTGTAGATTTTGGTACAACTTAAGGCCCTTTTACACGAGCCGATTATCGTTCAAATAATCGTTAAAACGTTCGAATTTGCACGATTATTGTTGTGTATAAACACGGTTAACTATTTAACGACGAACGAGATTTTGTTCGCTTCTCGTTGATCGCATCTTTTGTCCTGCCAATAAATTAATCGTTAATGGTTCGAAAATCTTCCAGTTTAAACGAAAATCGTTTAGTCGTTGGCAGATGGTAATGGGAGGAGTCAATTGTTTATATAGGCGTTATTCATTCTAATTAGTCCAATAGTTCGGCACGTCCCATTAAAATTCCATTGGCTCACGTAGCGACCGGAAATACGTGTCTTCTTCTCGCGTATGAATAGTTTGAATTTCAAACCTGGTTTTATTTCGGCGCGAAGATCTGCTCGTTGTTGCGTTCGTATTTCTTCCTCCATTCTGCTCGCTATTGCGCTCGCAACTTCATCCGCCATTGTGCTGTGCCATCATTGGCGAAATCTTGTATTTTTGTACAGTAGGAGGTTATGAGGGCGGTTCATGGGTGGTAATTGAACACCTGTAAACACCTACTTCTTTTCACTTTTTAATTCACTCACACCTTTCCCCTCCCCTGTAAGCAATACATCGGTTAATGTAAAAGCAAGGAACGATCGTAATAACGATTATAAAACGACCGAAAGTACGAAGATTGTGAACGACTTCTCTTTCAATGTAAACGGTATTTACATTGCATCATTCGATCGTTCATCGTTCGTTAATATACGATCGCTAATACGATTTATCTTTCCGTGTAAAAGGGCCTTTAGAGAGTATGTGTTTGGGTGGAGCTTTTGTTACGAAGAGTTTCTCACAATCTGTGAGGTCTCTTCTAATGTCGGAGGTTTTTAATGCGTTGGTAGCTAACAGGCGAATGTGTGAATTTTGGAGGGGATGGAGAGAAGTGGTGTCTAGGGGGTCTGTATTTTCTTCTGTGTCCGCGAAGGCAGACAAAGGAATTTGTGAGAGTTCATCTAGATTTAACTTAACGTTTGTATATTTAGAGGAGTACAAGTCTGGAATGTCTGTTATGGACATTATAGGGGATGGTGAAGGACTAAGTTTGTCTTTATACTTGGTCCAAATTTTGAGTGTGGTTTTTATTACCTCATTGTAGGTGTAAGTGTTGGCGTAGTGGTTACCGTTGACCCATAGCAAAGAGCGTAAAGGTTGTGTTGTTATTATCTTGTCTACACCAATTTACAATTCTGGAGAGATGTACTGCTTCGTAGTAGATTTGCAAGTCTGGAAGGGCCATCCTTCCTCTGGTTTTGTGTTGAGTGAGCAGGTCGTTGTTTAGTCGCGGTCTGTTCCCTTGCCATAGGAAAAAATTAGTGATTTTCCTAATAGTGGAGAAAAAAGAGGAGGGGAGGGAGATCGGAAGGGTTTGGAACAAATATAACAGTTTAGGCATTAATATTGATTTAATTAGGTTTTTACGTTCCATCCAAGAGAGGAAGGGGACTGACCATGAGTCAAGTATTGATTGGAAGGTTTTCGGGATTGGGGCATAGTTTAGAGTGTAAAGGTCTTTCCATATAGGGCAGATTTTGAGTCCTAAATAAGTTACGAAGATAGAAGGCCAGGTGAATGAATAGTTAGATTGCAGCGTCTTTTTAGCTTGTGAATCTATGTTGATCCCAAGAGCTTCAGATTTATTAGCATTTATCTTGAAATTGGAAATATGACCATATTCTTGTAATAAGGAGTGTAAGGCAGGGAACGCCCTCTCGGGGTTTGTAATAATTAGTAAGATGTCATCTGCGTAGGCAGCTAAGTTGTGCGTAGAGGAGCCATTTGAATATCCTTTAATGTCTGGGTTTTCTCTTATTGTCTGTAGAAGGGGTTCCAGGGAGAATATAAATATAGTATTGGTGAGAGTGGGCAGCCTTGTCTGGTTCCGTTTTTAATTTGGAACGGTGCAGAGAGTGTCTGGTTGATACGCAGTCTGGCTGAGGGGCATGAGTACATGGCGAAAATAGCTTTAATAAATGTGATAGGGAAACCAAAATGTAACATTTCCTCTTTTATGTACGTCCTGTCTACTCTGTCGAAAGCCTTCTCTGTGTCTGTTCTGAGTAGGACTAAAGGGAGGTTCTTTTTTGTGGTAATTTGTAAGAGGGATAATACTCTCATAGTGTTGTCTTTGCTCTCCCTACCCGGGACGAAACCCACTTGTTCCGGGTCGATTAAGGAGGGCAGTAGAGGGCTAATTCTAGATGCTAAGAGGCTTGCGTAGAGTTTAAGGTCTGTGTTGAGGAGCGATATTGGTCTGTAGCTGCCACAGCAATTTGGGTCCTTCCCTTCTTTGTGAATAAGGGTAATATATGCTTCTAGTGATTGTCTAGGAATAGGTGTGCCAGAGAGGTGCACATTAAAAGTATCAGAAGGGGGATCAATGTTGAGGAAAAAGACTTGTAATATGAGCTGGGGAAGCCGTCGGGTCCTGGGGCTTTCCCTCCTGAGCACTTTGACAGGGCAGAGCGGATCTCCTCAACAGAGAAGGGTTTTAGCAAGGAGGTGTGTGTGGAGGGAGGGAAAGATAGAAGGGAGATGCGTGAAAGGAATGATTTTGTTGCTGAAATCCCTGGGGGACCAGGGGGTGAGTGATCAGAGGGAGTTAGTTGGTAGAGGGAGGTGTAGAAGGTAATAAATTATTTTTCAATTAAGAAGGAGTCTTTGGTGAGGCAGCCATCACTTGTTTTAATTTCTGTGATATGTCTTCAGGGTTTTCTTTTCTTGATGAGGGTCATCATTAATTTGGAGGCTTTATCCCCATGTACATAAAATGAGTGTTTTACCGACATGTAGATTTTTATTTAATATATCTCTAAGTTGTAGTCTAGTGTCCGTAAGTTATTGAAGGTGTTGTAAAGCTAGTGAATTTTTGTGGAGTTTTTCTAGGTCATCTATTCGTTTCTGAAGTTGTTCAATTTGTGAGTTGCATTGTTTTTTCTGAAATGAACCAATGGAGTTAAATTCACCCATAATCGTGGCTTCCCATACAAGAGGTAAGGAGACTTCCCTGTCAACGTTAATTGAGAAGAATAAGTCTATTGATTTCAGTATCTTGGAGTGTGTTGAGGGAGTTGTCAGTATGGTCTCATTCAGTCTCCATGGGGGTTTGGGAGTTTTTTGGGTGAAGAGTTGCAGAGAGAGCTCTACTGGGTATTGGTCCGAAAATGTGTTAGAGCCAATTTAAATTTTTTTTATTTTGTGGAGGGAGATTTGGGAGAGGAAAAAATAATCTATTCTGTGATATGAATTATGTGGAGATGAGTACAGTGTGTAATCTCTTTCATTAGGATGGGCAAAGCGCCAGGCATCTTTGATTGAAACTAGGTTTAGTGATTTTTTAATATGACAAATAGTTTTATAAACGAGGGAGGATTTGCCATGTGATTTGTCTAGTAGTGGGTCCAAGGCGACATTGAAGTCACCGCCTATAATGAGTCCTCTCTTACTGAGGCTCCCTATCTTTGTCAAGGTGTCTTGAATCCATGGGGCTTGGCCAGTGTTTGGTGCATAAAGGTTTGCTAAAGTTATCTGTTGGCCATTTAACTTCTCTGACAGGATAAGGAGTCTGCCTTCGCTATCTGAGTGTAAATCTTTGAGCTCAAAAGAAAGGTGTTTGGCTATGGCAATTGAAACACCTTCAAAGTTTTTGGTGCGTGATATTTATTCATAACTACAATTGTAGTCCTTAACATAATACAGATCAGTCAACTAATATCATTACACACTTTTGTTATTATCAGCCTTTAATATACATCGATATAAGCAGTGTGACACGCCTATTATAAGTACATCAAGGCATTAATATCTGACATTTACCCATCTGCTTTACTGGGCAAATGTGACTCTCAACTACATATGTCAGATTATATGTTCACTTTTTTATATAGATTGTTTAAAGGGAGTCTGTCACCTCATTTTCACCTATATAGCTAACAGCAGTGCCCCACAGAAGATTGCACACACATCCCAGACATACCTGTGTGCACTGTGTGTGTGTATTCCTCGTTCAGAAAAAGCACTTTTATTCTGCTGGAAAACAGCTCCCAAGTGCCCGGCTCTGCTGCTGCTGCTGCAAACCAGACTGAAGGGGGGAGGGCAGCTTTAGCTGCTCATATCTTGGGATTCGTAGCAGATAGAAAAATGGTTCTAACCTTCTTTAAAAGCTGACATTCCAAGCTTTAAAATTCTACCAAAATATCCAGTATATCAGAAGATATAGCTGTTAGAAATTGAGTCAGGAGAGAAAGCTGGTTTTAGTTTCACTTTCAGCCGGGCACTTGGGAGCTGTTTTCCTGCAGAATAAAAGTGCTTTTTCTTGACATGGAATACAGACACAATGTCACGAGGGGATACAAGGGTGGTGAGCCCTGGACTGAACCTCTCCTTCTTTCCCTGCCTACTTGCCTCAGTCGGCCCTAGGCAGCCGCGGACAACCACGAAGACGGTCCCTACACTGGATAAGTGCGCAGGAAGGAAAAGGGAACACGGGGACGGACAAAACACAGACAGAACGAACACAATGGAAGAGTAGTCAGCAAGCAGGGTCAAACACAGGAGGTCACGTAAATACCAGGGGTGAAGCAAGAGAGAAGTCAAAGTCCAAAATCCAAGTCCAATATCCAAGTAACAATCCAAACAAAGGTCGCACAAGCACTGATCAAAGGAGTAACTAATCACAGGCATCTGAGTGAGGCAGTTGCCATCTTTAAATAGCCCACCCAGGATCATGTGATGTGGCCAGCATCACATGACCTGAGGCGGAGCAAGCTGTCAAAACAATATGTAAAGTAGCCATGTGGTGTGATCAGCACCACATGGCTAAACCCCAACAGAGAATTAACTCATGAAGTGCTGGCTGACAAGACCAGCACTTCAATTCCCTATTGCTCGTCTCTAGGGGGGCGGAGAGGTCTGGTGACGTCGTGCAGAGGGAGCACGACGCCGACCTCGCGTGACAGTACCCCCCCCCTTCACGAGGGGCCACCGGGACCCTTACCAGCGGGAGCAGGCTTATCGGGATGCTGCAGATGGAAACTTTCGGATAAGCGAGTCTGCATGCATCCTGGTCAACGGTACCCAAGATCTGTCCTCTGGCCCGAATCCCTTCCAGTGTACGAGGTACTGAAAGGAATTCCGGACCTTTCTCACATCAATGACTCTAGCAACCTCGTGCTCCACTTGTCCCTCCACCTCTACCGGAGGTGAGGGCTGTTCCTCTGGACCAATAGGAGCAACATAACGCTTCAGCAAAAGACATGTGAAAAACATTATGAACGCGAAGGGAGTCGGGGTAAACATAATTCAAAAGATACCGGATTGATCACCTTAGTGATCCTGTATGGACCAATGAAGCGAGGCGCAAACTTATACGATGGTACTTTCATGCGTAGATTTTTTGTCGACAACCATACCCTGTCCCCCACCTTGAAATCCACACCCTTAGAACGTTTCTTATCAGCTTTAGTCTTTTGGACTCCTTGGGCCTTTTCCAGGTTCAACTGAACCTGTGCCCAAACTGTGCACAGTTCTTGAGAAACAGCATTGACCTCTGGGACAACTGAAGAGGATGAGGAAAAGGAACCAAAGCGCGGATGAAAGCCCATATTACAGAAGAAAGGTGAAACCCCAGAGGAAAAATTCACTCGGTTATTGATAGCAAATTCGGCCAGAGACAGGTATCTGGCCCACACAAGCTGGTTATCAGTCACATAACATCTGAGATACTGTTCAACAGATTGATTCAGATGCTCAGTCTGACCATTGGTATCCGGATGAAAGGCCGATGAAAAGGACAAAGATATTTCAATCCTCTTACAGAAAGCTCTCCAAAATTTAGACACAAACTGCACCCCCCTGTCCGATACAATATTCTCTGGAATACCATGCAGTTTAACTATATGGTCCACAAATACAGACGCCAAGACCTTAGCAGACGGTAACTTACACAACGGAATAAAATGACACATCTTGCTAAATCTGTCAACCACAACCAAAATTACAGTTTTACCCTCAGAGCAAGGTAAATCCGTGATGAAGTCCATGGACAAATGCGACCATGGTCTGCTAGGTATGGGTAAGGGACGTAGCTCACCCATAGGTCGTGTCTTGGGATTCTTGGACCTGGCACAAGTATTACACGCAATTACAAAAGCCTGAACGTCCCTGGAAATCGATGGCCACCAATACTGCCTAGAGACTAACTCCTTGGTGGCATTGATGCCAGGATGTCCACATAATACAGAGTTATGGCACTCACCCAGCAGTCGCAAACGCAAATGAGCCGGCACAAACAGTTTGTCATAGGGGGTACCAGTGGGAGCGAGATGCTGTCCTGCTGAGATTTCAGTTGCCAAATCAGACGAGGTAGCGGCCACGATGATGTCAGCCAGCAGGATGGGCTCAGGAGGAACGTCAGGAGGTTGATACGCCTGAAAGCTTCGGGATAAAGGCGTCAGCTTTAATGTTCTTGCTTCCTGGTCTAAAGGTAACACAAAAATCAAAACGGGTAAAGAACAAAGCCCACCTCGCCTGTCTGGGATTCAAACGTTTAGCGGACTCCAGAAACATAAGATTTTTATGATCCGTGAGGACCACAATGCGATGTAATGCCCCCTCCAGGAAGTGCCGCCACTCCTCAAATGCCCATTTAATGGCCAACAACTCCCTATTACCGATATCATAGTTCCTCTCCGCAGACGAGAACTTACGGGAGAAAAAGGCACATGGCTTAAGGTTAGTTAAGGTGGAGGACCCCTGGGACAGTACTGCCCCTACCCCATCCTCAGAAGCATCCACCTCAACTACAAAGGGCTCACACTGGTCAGGCTGGATTAACACCGGGGCATTAGTAAAAACACTGTTTTAGCTTTTCAAAGGCTTCAATCGCTGCAGGGGGCCAATTATCTAGATCCGCTCCCTTGCGAGTCAGATCTGTAACTGGTTTGACCACCAACGAAAAATTTTTAATAAATTTGCGATAAAAATTCGCAAACCCTAAAAATCGTTGGAGCGCCTTAAGGGAGGAGGGTCGCACCCAATCAAGGATGGCCTGCACCTTAGCTGGGTCCATTTTGCAAGAAAAAGGAGTCAAAATGTATCCTAAAAAGGCCACCTCCTGAACGCCAAAGGTACACTTCTCCCCTTTGACAAATAGTTTATTTTCACGTAACACCTCTAACACTTGCCTGGTATGAGAAACGTGAGATTCCCAATCCACAGAAAAATAAGGATGTCATCAATGTAGACAATCATAAACCTCCCAATAAAAGGTCTAAAAATGTCATTAACAAAATTCTGGAACACAGCGGGTGCATTGCTTAGCCCAAAGGGCATAACCAAATACTCATAATGACCCTCAGGGGTATTGAAGGCAGTCTTCCATTCATCCCCCTCCCTGATTCTAATCAAATTATAAGCTCCCTTCAAATCCAGCTTAGAGAACCAGCAGGCGCCTTGAATCTGGTTCAGTAAGTCAGGATAAGGGCAGCGGGTACCTGTTCTTGACCGTGATTTTATTAAGTTCCCTGTAATCAATACAGGGCCTCAATCCTCCATCCTTCTTCCCAACAAAGAAAAATCCAGCCCCCATGGGGGAAACTGAAGGCCGGATGTGACCCTTGGCCAGACTCTCCTTAAGATAATCCCTCATGGACTGACGCTCAGGAGTGGAGAGATTGTAAATACGACCTTTCGGAAACTTGGAACCCTCAATAATCTCAATGGCACAATCATATTTCCGGTGAGGAGGGAGGAACTCAGTCTCGGACATGGAGAATACGTCCTGAAAATCTCTGATATATCCGGGCAGGATAAGAGACTCAGTGGTACCTCCAACCAGCAATATAGATTTGCAACATTTGGAACAATCACTTCCCCATTTCTCTAATTCACCTGCCGGCCAGTTGATCACAGGGTTGTGGTCCTGTAACCATGGCAGACCTAAAACGAGGTCAGCAGGTAAATCCCTTAGGATAAGGAACGAGCAAGTCTCAGTATGGGAAATTCCCACAGTCAAGGAAACCTCGGGAGTACAAAACTCCACTCTCCCATTATTTAATGGTGTGGAATCTAAAGCAATGATTTGAATTGCCTCCCTTAAAGGAACTAGCGGAATACCCACAGATTGTACAAAATCAAAATTAATAAAGTTAACGGCAGAACCTGAATCAACAAATGCTTGACCAACCCCCTTAATTTGATTATAGGTAACAGAGATAGGTAGCAAAACTTTCCTCCTTACCACCGCTGGAGTTACCTTACTTCCTGCCGGAGATCTCCTAGAGGGCGGAAGTTTGGGACACTGCTGGAGCCAGTGGTTCATTTCACCGCAGTAAAAACAGGCTCCCTTCAGGCGTCTCTGGTCCCTTAAGGTTCCCCCTAATTGCATGGGCTCCTCCGGAACTCTGGTAGGAGATGGACTAGGAAGAGGAATTTCGGGCAACACGGCAACCTGAGGGATTGCTTGAACGTTCTCTCAGTCTCTCTCTCACCCGTCGGTCTAGCTTAATGGCTAAGGTCATGGTGGCCTCTAAGGAATCAGGAGTGGGGTAACACACCAAAAGGTCCTTCAGTTGGTCAGACAGCCCCACCCGGAACTGGCTTCTAAGAGCTGGGTCATTCCATCCAGAAGAGACACACCACTTCCTAAATTCTGCGCAATAGTCCTCCACTGGACGGTTACCCTGCCGAATGTCCCTGAGCTGAGACTCGGCAACCGCAGTCAAGTCGGGCTCCTCATATAATAAGCCTAAGGCAGAAAAAACGCATCCACAGTCCGTAGGCTAGGGGAGTCAGGGGGTAACGAAAAGGCCCACTCCTGCGGATCACCCTGCAGCAAGGAAATAATTATTCCCACCCGCTGCTGCTCGGAACCCGAGGAGTGGGGGCGTAAGCGAAAAAAATGGTTTAACCTTCTTTAAAAGCACATTCCAGTTTAAAATACAAAATACCAGTGAATTGAGTCGGGATGAGAAAGCTAGGTTTGGAGTTCACTTCAGCCGGGTCTTGGGGTGTTCCTTGGCCTGCGGAATAAGTGCTTTTTCTGACATGGAATACAGACCAGCAATGTCACGAGGGGATACAAGGGTGTGAGCCCTGGACTGAACCTCTCCTTCTTTCCCTGCCTACTTGCCTCAGTCGGCCCTAGGCAGCCGCGGACAACCACGAAGACGGTCCCTACACTGGATAAGTGCGCAGGAAGGAAAAGGGGAACACTGGGACGGACAAAACACAGACAGAACGAACACAATGGAAGAGTAGTCAGCAAGCAGGGTCAAACACAGGAGGTCACGTAAATACCAGGGGTGAAGCAAGAGAGAAGTCAAAGTCCAAAATCCAAGTCCAATATCCAAGTAACAATCCAAACAAAGGTCGCACAAGCACTGATCAAAGGAGTAACTAATCACAGGCATCTGAGTGAGGCAGTTGCCATCTTTAAATAGCCCACCCAGGATCATGTGATGTGGCCAGCATCACATGACCTGAGGCGGAGCAAGCTGTCAAAACAATATGTAAAGTAGCCATGTGGTGTGATCAGCACCACATGGCTAAACCCCAACAGAGAATTAACTCATGAAGTGCTGGCTGACAAGACCAGCACTTCAATTCCCTATTGCTCGTCTCTAGGGGGGCGGAGAGGTCTGGTGACGTCGTGCAGAGGGAGCACGACGCCGACCTCGCGTGACACACAAAGTGCACACAGGTATGTCTGGGATTTGTATGCAATCTTCTGTGGGGCACTGCTGTTAGTTATATAGGTGAAAATGAGGTGACAGACTCCCTTTAAGCTTTGCTAAATACTAAATACAACATGCCAGATAGGTCTATCATTATACATATTTTCACTTTACGATGTGATCTATGATGTCACTACAATACATACTAAACCATTGGTTGATATCATAGTCCCACCATCAGCAGTGGCAGCGCTAGTTTGTAGATAGATTTAGCATACTGGTGTAGCTCTTTATATACATAATGCAGCCAAAGAAGATGGTCAACCAATAGGTGTCTTGCAGCCGCCTCTTGTAGCCCATTATGATGTATCCGAGCCCACACCAGGCTACATCTAACTCAGCTACTGAGAGTATCTATATGTTTCCTTTTTTTTAAACACCTTAATGCCACGCTATTTGGACTTCTGTAAAATGAATGCCCCCATCCCCCACATTCTCCATCCATTGTTCTCGATCGCAGCTAATAACAAAGGGCCCAGTGAATAATGTCTTTGTGTGGGGTGGGGCGCTGTGCCTCCTGCTATATAGCAGGCCTACAGTACAGTATATAGCAATGTAAAAACTTTTAAAAACACAGAATAAAACACAAACAGTATTATAATTTTTTTTTGTTGGACTTTATTTCATACAATCTCATTGTAATTTCCTATGGTGATTTTTATATGTTTTCTCCTGTTTTGCACTTTTTTTGTTTCTTTTTTAAACACATAGATAATAATCTGCAAGTGATTATTTAATCTGCTTTTATAGATCTAAAATATTAGATTATTCAGTGATCTGAATATTAAAGTACACACATATCTGAATTATGGATGAATCCAGCCCACACCAGGCTACAGTACATCTAACTCTGCTACGTACAGTATCTATATGTCTCCTTTTTATTAAACACCTTAATAGCGATACAGTAAGGAGCAGAGTTAGATGTAGCCTGGTGTGGGCACAGATACATCCATAATCCAGATATTTGTGTTCTTTAATGTTCAGATCACTGAATAATCTAATATTTTAGATCTATAATATATCTCTTAGATGATGGTCAAAGGACTGACTGAATCTGGTGCGACATTTTAGGAAGGTATAAAAAACATGCACTCCTTGGATGACTTTGATTAGAGGAGGTGGGAGAGCGGGTGTTTATTTAATGAGTGGCTCAGCAGCAGCAGTGCCCTTTGTTGCAGATTTCTGCGGCAGCCGATCCATTGAGCACTTTTCTTCCTCCTCCTCTCTTCATTGACACACTTTCACTCTCTTTTCTTGGCATGACAAACTTAACTCTGTGCTTGCCAGAAGTAAAACAAAAAAAAAAAGAAAAAACTTTAGTGTGCTTCTTCTATAAGATATAGTAAACAGGTGCCGTGACGAAGGGTGCATAGGGATACAAGTAGAGCATACAGTAGAAGCTGTTACATTGTATAGTGTTTATACTGTATATCTCTTTATGTATATTCATTGCTGCTATGTATAATAGTGTGGGGGTTCTTAATCAAGTCTTCAGAGGCACTGTCAGGGAATATTCATCACCAATCACAGAGGCGTAGGTAAAAAGATTGTTTATTGGCAGTCAACGCGTTTCAGGGGCTTTGCAGTTGCCTCCTTCATCATGACAATTCAACATACTTTGTAACAAACAAGTCAGAATATTTAAAAGGACGGCTTTTTGGCACGGAAAGGAAAATGGGGGTGGCGGGGGCGGGTCGTCGGGTCTGGGAGATTGATGGAGGGAACTGGGAGACAGTAAACACAGAGATGCTGTGCTGGCAAAAAAGGGAAGGGTAAAGGAAGGGGATGCGCAATCACCTAAATGAAGGCTTACAGGCAAGCGGTTAAAGAAAAAGACTGGCTGCGCTTTTTTTCTAGTGGCAGGACTGTCAGATACAATGACAAGGGGTACAGCATAATTATAGCAAATACAGTAAAAGCAGTAAAGTAAACACATATAAAAAAGTAAAAAGATACATAAAAATATCAGTAGATCTGAAGCCAATATATCTATATATTCCCTATCTGTTTCATATCCATACACCGACATTTCTTTATTCCTTTTGGTTTTATTTATCATTATTTTTCTTATATCACTATTATACTCCATTATCTTAACAGGTTCATTGTCATTGAATGGATTGATTGGTATGTTTTACTATTTTATTAAAATATGCATTGATTATGGTTGTTTGTCATTTATTTATACAGTATATATCTCAATTTTATTAAAGTATCCTTTGATTATGTTTATTTATCATTTCTTTATATAAGGAAGTGTCACGACAGGGAAACAAGGGATAGTGTGCCCTGTCTGAACCCCACCTCTTTCCCTGCCTACTTACAGTAGATGCCCTAGGCGGCAAAACCGTAACTTGGAGACAGTCCCTATGCTGAGTACGTGCACAGGGAAGGGAAGGGAACAGGGAAAGACGAACACAGACAGAACAAACACAATAGCAGAATAGTCAGCAAGCCAAGTCAAGAACAGGAGGTCACGTCAAATACCGAGGGGAATCACAAAAGCGTAGTCTAAGTCCGAAGCCAAAATCCAATATACCAATAATCAACAGCAAGGTCCAACACACAGCACTGATCTCAGAAGACTAATCACAGGCATCTGAGTGAGGCAGTTGCCATCTTTAAATAGCCCGCCCAGGATCATGTGATGTGGCCAGCATCACATGACCTGAGGCGGAGCAAGCTGTCCAAACAATATGTAAAGTAGCCATGTGGTGTGATCAGCACCACATGGCTAAACCCAAACAGAGAATTAACTCATGAAGTGCTGGCTGACAAGACCAGCACTTCAATTCCCTATTGCTCGTCTCTAGGGGGGCGGAGAGGTCCGGCGATGTCGTGCAGAGGGAGCGCGATGCCGACCTCGCGTGACAGTACCCCCCCTTCACGAGGGGCCACCGGACCCTTACCAGCGGGAGCAGGCTTATCGGGATGCTGCAGATGGAACTTTCGGATGAGCGAGTCTGCATGCATCCTGGTCAACGGTACCCAAGACCTGTCCTCAGGACCGAACCCCTTCCAATGTACGAGGTACTGGAAGGAATTCCGGACCCTTCTCACATCCACAATTCTGGCAATCTCATGCTCCATTTGTCCTGCTACCTCAACCGGAGGAGGAGACTGTTCCTCAGGACCAACGGGAGCAACATAACGTTTGAGCAAAGACACATGAAAAACATTATGAACACGAAGGGAGTCGGGTAAACATAACCTAAAAGAAACCGGATTGATCACCTTGGTGATCCTGTAAGGACCAATGAAGCGAGGTGCAAACTTGTAGGATGGTACCCTCATGTTGAGATTTTTAGTCGATAACCATACCTTATCCCCAACCTTAAAATTCACACCCTTAGAACGTTTTCTATCAGCCTTAGCTTTTTGAACTCCTTGGGCCTTTTCCAGGTTCGACTGAACCTGTGCCCAAACTGTGCACAGTTCTTGAGAAAAATCATTGACCTCTGGGACAACCGACACAGATGGGGAACAGGAGCCAAAGCGTGGATGAAAACCCATATTGCAGAAAAACGGCGACATCCCAGAGGATGAATTAACATGATTATTAATTGCAAATTCAGCCAGAGACAGGAATCTGGCCCACACATGCTGGTTATCAGAAACATAACATCTGAGATATTGCTCAACGGACTGGTTAAGACATTCAGTCTGACCGTTGGTCTCTGGATGAAAGGCTGATGAAAAGGACAAAGAGATACCAATCTTATTACAGAACGCCCTCCAGAACCTAGACACAAACTGTACTCCCCTATCAGAAAACGATATTCTCAGGAACACCATGCAGTTTGACAATATTATCAATGAACACGGACGCCAAGACCTTCGCAGAGGGTAATTTACACAAAGGAATAAAATGACACATTTTGCTGAATCTGTCAACCACCACAAATATCATGGTTTTACCCTCAGAGCACGGCAAATCCGTGATAAAGTCCATGGACAGATGTGACCAAGGTCTACTAGGTATGGGTAAAGGATGTAACTCACCCATAGGTCATGTCTTGGAATTCTTGGACCTGGCACAAGTGTTACACGCAGTTACAAAAGCCTGAACATCTCTGGAGATTGACGGCCACCAATACTGCCTAGAGACCAACTCCTTGGTGGCATTGATGCCAGGATGTCCACACAAAACAGAATTATGGCACTCACCCAGCAGTCGCAACCACAAATGAGCCGGCACAAACAATTTGTCATTGGGGGTACCAATAGGAGCAAGATGTTGTCCTGCCGAGATTTCAGAAGCGAGGTCAGATGAGGTAGCGGCCACGATGATATCAGCTGGCAGGATGGGCTCAGGAGGGACGTCAGGAGGCTGATATGCCTGGAAACTTCGGGATAAGGCATCGGCCTTAACGTTCTTGCTCCCGGGTCTGAAGGTAACACAAAAATCAAAACGAGTAAAGAACAAAGCCCACCTCGCCTGTCTAGGATTCAATCGCTTAGCCGATTCTAGAAACATTAAATTCTTATGAACCGTGAGGACCGTAATGCGGTGAAATGCCCCTTCTAAAAAATGACGCCATTCCTCAAATGCCCACTTGATTGCAAGTAACTCCCTATTCCCAATATCATAATTCCTCTTGGCAGGAGAGAACTTGTGGGAGAAGAAGGCGCATGGCATAAGATTAGTTAAGGTGGAAGACCCCTGGGACAGTACAGCCCCCACACCATCCTCAGACGCATCCACCTCAACTACAAAAGGCTTACTTTGATCAGGCTGGACCAACACAGGAGCATTAATAAAACACTGCTTTAACCTTTCAAAGGCCTCAATAGCTGCAGGGGGCCAATTGACCAGATCAGCCCCCTTGCGAGTCAAATCCGTAATGGGTTTGGCTACCACAGAAAAATTTTTGACAAATTTACGATAAAAATTAGCAAACCCCAGAAATCGCTGGAGCGCCTTCAAAGAGGAAGGTCGCACCCAATCCACAATGGCCTGTACTTTAACTGGATCCATTTTGAAAGAAAAAGGGGTGAGAATGTATCCCAAAAAGGCCACTTCCTGAACACCAAAGGTACACTTTTCCCCTTTAACGAACAACTTGTTTTCACGCAACACCTCCAGCACTTGCCTGGTGTGAGATACGTGAGTCTCCCAGTCTGCAGAAAAAATCAGGATGTCATCAATATAGATAATTACAAATTTCCCAATAAATGGTCTAAAAATGTCATTGACAAAGTTTTGGAAAATTGCCGGAGCGTTACTTAACCCAAAAGGCATTACCAAGTACTCATAATGACCCTCCGGGGTATTAAAAGCAGTTTTCCATTCGTCCCCCTCACGAATCCTGATTAGGTTGTATGCCCCCTTCAAATCCAGCTTGGTGAACCAACAGGCCCCCTGGACCTGATTCAGCAAGTCAGGAATAAGGGGCAACGGGTATCTGTTTTTAACAGTGATTTTATTGAGCTCCCTGTAATCGATACAGGGCCTCAATCCTACATCCCTTTTACCAACAAAGAAAAAACCTGCCCCCATGGGAGAAACTGAAGGCCGGATGTGACCCTTGGCCAGACTCTCTTTGAGATAATCCCTCATGGACTGACGTTCAGGAGTAGAGAGATTATAAATGCGACCTTTGGGATATTTGGATCCCTCAATAAGGTCGATGGCGCAATCATATTGCCGGTGAGGAGGGAGGAACTCAGTCTCGGACATGGAAAAAACGTCCGAAAAATCGCCGATATACTTGGGCAAGGAAAGAGACTCAGTGGTACCTCCAAACAGCAATACTGATCTACAACATTTGTCACAATTCATTCCCCATTTTTCCAATTCACCTACCGACCAGTTGATCACAGGGTTGTGGTCCTGTAACCATGGCAGACCTAAAACAGGGTCGGCAGGTAAGTCCTTTAATACAAGGAAGGAACAAGTCTCGGTATGGGTAATTCCTACAGTTAATACAACCTCAGGAGTACAAAACTCCACTCTCCCATTATTCAATGGAGTGGAATCCAGTGCGATAATTTGAATTACCTCCCTTAAAGGAATTATAGGCACACCCACAGATTGCACAAAATCATAATCAATAAAATTAGCAGCAGAACCTGAATCCACAAATGCTTCACCGGACCTCTTGAATTGGTTATAAGAAATGGAAATAGGTGACAAGATTTTCTTTCTTACCACCGCAGGGGGTACCTTACTTCCAGGAACAGACCTTTTTGAGAGCAGAAGTCTCGGACACTGCTGGAGCCAGTGGTTCAACTCACCGCAGTAAAAACAGGCCCCTCTCAGGCGTCTCTGATCCCTCATAGTAACTCCCAACTGCATAAGCTCCTCCTGGACCTTGATAGGAGACGGGCTCTGAAGAGGAACTTCGGACAACACGGCAACTTGAGGGGCAACAGAACGTTCCTTTTGTCTCTCCCTAAACCGTCGGTCAAGTTTGATAACTAAGGTCATAGTCGCCTCTAAGGTGTCAGGAGTAGGATAACTAACTAGTAAATCCTTCAGATGGTCAGACAGTCCCACCCTAAACTGGCTTCTCAAAGCAGGGTCATTCCATTTAGAGGACACACACCATTTTCTGAACTCAGCACAGTAATCCTCAACTGCACGGTTACCCTGCCGAATGTCTCTGAGCTGAGTTTCAGCTACAGCGGCCAAGTCAGGTTCTTCATATAAAAGACCTAGGGCCCAGAAAAAAGCCTCCATAGACAATAGACAAGGGGAGTCAGGTGGCAATGAGAAAGCCCACTCCTGCAGATCACCTTGCAGCAAGGAAATAATTATTCCTACCCGCTGCTGCTCAGAACCCGAGGAGTGTGAGCATAAACGGAAATATAATTTGCAACTTTCCTTAAAGGAACGGAAAGTCCTTCGGTCCCCAGAAAACCGATCGGGCAATTTTACATGGGGTTCAATATTGGGGTTTGGCATGGAGGGAACGACTGCGGGTGCTGTCCGCAGCTGCTCCTGATGTTGGAGTCTCTCGGCCAAATCCTGGATCATCTGAGCCATGTTACTCATCTGGTCCGTGAGTACTCGCAACGGCTCCATTAGGTACGGCCTGTGATTCTGTCACGACAGGGAAACAAGGGATAGTGTGCCCTGTCTGAACCCCACCTCTTTCCCTGCCTACTTACAGTAGATGCCCTAGGCAGCAAAACCGTAACTTGGAGACAGTCCCTATGCTGAGTACGTGCACAGGGAAGGGAAGGGAACAGGGAAAGACGAACACAGACAGAACAAACACAATAGCAGAATAGTCAGCAAGCCAAGTCAAGAACAGGAGGTCACGTCAAATACCGAGGGGAATCACAAAAGCGTAGTCTAAGTCCGAAGCCAAAATCCAATATACCAATAATCAACAGCAAGGTCCAACACACAGCACTGATCTCAGAAGACTAATCACAGGCATCTGAGTGAGGCAGTTGCCATCTTTAAATAGCCCGCCCAGGATCATGTGATGTGGCCAGCATCACATGACCTGAGGCGGAGCAAGCTGTCCAAACAATATCTAAAGCAGCCATGTGGTGTGATCAGCACCACATGGCTAAACCCAAACAGAGAATTAACTCATGAAGTGCTGGCTGACAAGACCAGCACTTCAATTCCCTATTGCTCGTCTCTAGGGGGGCGGAGAGGTCCGGCGATGTTGTGCAGAGGGAGCGCGATGCCGACCTCGCGTGACAGGAAGCTGATATACATCGATGGGTGTATCAGCTTAGTGGATCGTTTTATCGCGGGGGGGGGGGAGAAGGAGGGAAGAGTTGGTACTCGCGCAGCAGTGCCCTTTGTCGAAGATTGCTGCGGCAGCCGATCCATTGAGCACTTTTTTTCCTCCTCCTCTCTTTACTGAGACACTTTCACTATCTTTTCTTGGCATGACAAACTTAACTCTGTGCTGGCCAGATGTAAAAAAAAAAGCAAAAACTTTAGTGTGCTTCTTCTATAAGATATAGTAAACAGGTGCCGTGACGAAGGGTGCATAGGGATACAAATAGAGCATACAGTAGAAGCTAAGTTACATTGTATAGTGTCTATACTGTATATCTCTATGTATATTCATTGCTGCTATGTATAATAGTGTGGGGGTTCTTAGACAAGTCTTCAGAGGCGCTGTCAGGGAATATTCTATATTTTGATGGAATATGATGGGGGGAGGGTCAATATAGTTTGAACTGTAGTCAACTGGAGCAGCCCATCTTTTTATGCATTTCTATGCACAAGTTAATTCATGATCAACAATTGTAGAGTTTAAAGGGAACCTGTCACCTCAGAAACATCCCCTGAAGTAGAGTAAGCATTGTATAGTGTAAGTGATGCTGAATCAGAATACGTAAGTTTTATCTTCATACTCACTTCCATTCCGACGCTGTGCTCCCCCTTTGTGCCCTTATCCGAGATATATGTTAAGCATCTTTCCCTCAAGACACCCTTCCTCATTGCTATAACATCTGCCAGAAGACAGTATGAGATTCAAGCTCTCTCCTGTAGAGAACCCTATCTTAGGGTATCAGAGGATCGTATAATATTAAAATTAGATCCCGGGTTCCTTCCTAAAGTAGTATCAGATTTTCACCAGAATCAGGAGATAGTACTACCATCCTTTTTCAGTTCCCCAGAGAATTCAGAACAGGAAAGATGTCATCTTCTGGATGTTAGAGAAACCATCATTCAGTACTTAGAAACATCCAGTAGCTTCAGAAAAGAAGACAATTTGTTGATCTAGTTTGGAGGGAGGATTAAGGGGAAAAAGCTTTCTAAAGCCTCTATAGGTCGTTGGATTAGATCTACTATAGATATTTGTTATTCCCTCCAGTTTTTGTCCTGCACCCCAGGTATCAAGGCCCATACCACTCGGGCTATGGCCTCTTCCTGGGCTGAGAAAGCCTGAGTTTTACTAGACCAGATTTGTAAGGCTGCTACCTGGTCTAGTATTAATACTTTTGTTAAACACTATTGGCTTATTTTATTATTGGCTTAATTTTTCCGCTTCTGCAGATTTGTCTTTTGGCCAAAAGATCCTGCAAGCGGTTTCCCACCCTATATACTGTAGTTATCCGTTAGTTCTCACTTGTGGCCGTCATGGTGGATGTACTGTAAAGCCCTAATTAGACTTACCGGTAATTCCGTTTCCTTGAATCCACCATGACGGCCCATATATATCCCCCCCCCAAAAAAAAAAATATATATATATATATTAGGGATGAGCGAACTTTTGAAAAGTTCGGTTCGCTTCGGCGAACTTTCTTGAATTTCAGATTCGTACGAACCGAACCTAAAACGAACCTTGCTATAACGGCTGAATAATTGCTTCTACAATAATGGGAGTCAGATAGGGTATAGTTTCGTTTACTTGCAGTTGCTATTAAAATGAAAAAAGTGGAAAAAAACCAAGTGACTTCAACAATGGCGACGCAAAATATACGCATATTTGAGAATTTACACTAATGCGTACGCTAATGCGAACATTCCCGCACAAATAACGAACATACAGTGTCATTTTGTCAAAGGTGCGCTACTTAACTGAATATGTACGCATTAGCGTACGCATACACTGCGTCTGCGAACATTCCTACTCAAGTAACGAACATACAGTGTAGCGTTGTCAATTGTACGCTACTTAACTGAATATGTACGCATTACCGTATGCATACACTGCGTCTGTGAACACTCCTACTCAAGTAATGAACATACAGTGTAGCGTTGTCAATTGTACGCTACTTAACTGAATATGTACGCATTACCGTACGCATACACTGCGTCTGCGAACATTCCTACTCAAGTAACGAACATACAGTGTAGCGTTGTCAATTGTACGCTACTTAACTGAATTTGAACGCATTAGCGTACATTCTCAATAAATATGCGTATATTTTGCGTCGCCGTTATTTTAACCAGATTCGTTACGAACTTTCTCAAAATTCGGTTCGGTGACAAACCGAACTTTTGGGAAAGTTCGTAACGAATCTGGTTCGTTACGGTTCGCTCATCCCTAATATATATATATATATATATATATATATATATATATATATGGTTTTTTATGATAAAATCAAGATTGAGGTATCCTTTTCCTTGGTATGATGTAATATCTTTAAAAAAAAAGCCCTTTCCTGCTCCTACAGAGGTCAAGGGTCATTTCTCTCACTTGTTGCCATCATGGTAGATTCAAGGAAACTGAATTACCGGTAAGTCTAATTACGGCTTTTCACAACATAACTTAAAAAACACACACAAATATATGTATTAATGTCTTTTATTGAGCATTTTGAGTAAACCTCTCCATAGAAGTGAGAAAATGTAAAACTTTTCCTGTAGCTGCAAATAAAATTGTAAAACTTAAGAGTAGAGATGAGCGGACCTCTGGATGTCCGGGTTCGAGGGGTTCGGCCGAATTTCATTTCAGAGTTTGATTCGGGGACCGAACTTGAACCAAACTTGACCCCGAACAATGAACCCCATTGAAGTCAATGGGGGCCTGAATTTTGGGCACTAAAAATGACTCTAAAAAGGTAGAAGAAAGGGCTAGACGGCTGAAAAAGGCTCCAAAGTGTGCATAACATTGCCCTGTAAACAAATGGAATTACTTAAAAATGACATAAAATACATAAAAATTAAAAATTACATTCTTGAACCAAATGGAGTAGAAAGTTGAGGAGACTATTTATATGGCGGTGTAGGTGGAAGAGGAGGCGGGGGAGGAAGCCAACACTGTTTTTTTTTTTCCATGTGTCTGACAATTCGGTGTCAGGTTGCTAAGGGCCACGTCATGACAGTTTGATACTTGTGTGTCCTGGGTTAAACCTGGGTAAAAAAATTTGTCTCAGTTATAGATCTCACATGACCCCATGTGGGGACTATATAGTAAAATAATTTTCTCCTAATACAGTAAGACGGATGCCAAAATTGTAAAAAAATGCCAGTGTCAGTCACACTCCACAGAAGAACTTACTCTCCTACAACAGATAATATGGATGAAGGGGGTGTTCCTAAATTTAAAAAAAATTCATGACTTTCACAGACATACTCCACAGAAGAATTTTCTCTCCCATTTGGATGGATTCAAAATGAGTTGTATTATTAGTATTCTTAATTTTTTTTGTGGTGGTGGGGTTGGTAACTGTAAACCACCAAACATTGATAGACTGCAAAGAGAACGCACAAATTGCCCTGAAGTACAAACTGCGCCGGTATACTTTTCTACCCTGCCATTATAAGTAGAGATGAGCGAAACGAAGTTGACGAAGTGAAAATCAATCTGAATTTCAGGAAAAATTTGATTTGCACTGAAGCTGAAATTCCTCACGCTTCATGGTAATGAATCGCATTTTTCCTAAAATGGTTGCTGCATGTGTTAGGACATGGAGCAAAGAACTCTGGGAATGAGGAATCACTCACAATGCCATGCATGCAGACAGCCAGCCCCTGTGACGTCAGCAGGCACCAGTGCCAAAAATTACAAGGAAGAGGCATTCCAATACAACTAGAGATGAGCGAGCACTAAAATGCTCGGGTGCTCGTTTCGAATAACGAACCCCATTGAAGTCAATGGGAGACTCGAGCATTTTTGCAGGGGACCAAGGCTCTGCCTAGGGAAGGCTGAGTGAAAACCTGGAAACCTCAGAAAATGATGGAAACACAACGGAAATGGACAGGAAACGGCAGGGGCAGCATGCATGGATGCCTCTGAGGCTGCCTAATCCCACCATTACCCCAAATTCTCCTAGTGGGGCATGTGTGGTATCGATTCTTCTCAGTTAAATACCGCATACGTCCCCTATCTTGGGACCCTATATTTCATCGATTTTTCGACCACGGAAAAGGAAAAAGAGCTTGCTCTGGCCAGGGGAGTGTCTTTCCTACTGCAGCTAAGGGGACGTGTCCATGCTCTGCCTATCACAGGTCAGGAGGCAATTAAAAGAAGAACCAAAAAAAAAATCAGTACAATATCTAATACGTCCCCTATCCGGGTAAATTGTTTGGAGAGAGGGCCTGTAGGTGGGGGGCAGGCTGGGGGGAAGGAGGTTTAGCTGGAAGAGCCAGAGGAGTGCCCCCTGGGCTAGCGTGTGTGGTGGTGACAACAGCCAGTTGGATTTGAAAAAACTGTAGCATCAACCGGTACGGTATCGATTCTTCTCAGTTTAATACCGTATACGTCCCCTATCCGGAAAAATAGTTTGGAGAGAGAGAAAGAGAGGAAAAAGACGTGCAGTATGGAGCAATTACACGGAAACTGTTAGATTAGGCAGACGTGGTCTGCTTAATTGCAACCCAGACAAATGAGAGAAAGAGAGGAAAATGACGTATTTTTAAAAGTGACGTTCAGTATAGATCAGGGGTGCACAATGTTTTCTGGGTGGGGGCCACATTGTCCGACTGAACCAACGTCAAGGGCCGAAAATAAAATTTAAAGGGGTATTACCAACTGAAATACTGTATTTATGGCAGATTGAACACACAGTGTATACCATTAATGTCTAGTTACAGTTCCAGGAGTCCCATCTAATGGGAAAAATACATGAAAAATGCATGTGAGCAGCCACAAAACATGGACATACATGTTTGTTACCAGATGGATGGGGCCACACAGAATGGTATCAAGGGCCGCATGTGGCCCCCGGGCCGCAGGTTGTACACCCCTGATATAGATCAATTGTGGTATCTGTTCAATGTATACTACTCAGTTTAATACCGTATATGGCAGCTATCCGGAAAAATAGTTTGGAGCGAGAGAAAGATAGGAAAAAGACGTAAATTGTTTGGAGAGAGGGCCTGTAGGTGGGGGGCAGGCTGGGGGGAAGGAGGTTGAGCTGGAAGAGCCAGAGGAGTGCCCCCTGGGCTAGCGTGTGTGGTGGTGACAACAGCCGGATGTAGTTAGAATGACGACGCAGGACCCCAACTAAAAAATTTAGCATCAACCGGTACAGTCGTAAATTATGAGATTGATCAAGTGTGGTATGTCTTCTATGTATACTACTCAGTTTAATACCGTATATGGCAGCTATCCGTAAAAATAGTTTGGAGAGAGAGAAAGATAGGACAAAGACGTAAATTGTTTGGAGAGAGGGTCTGTAGGTGGGGGGGCAGGCTGGGGGGAAGGAGGTTTTGCTGGAAGAGCCAGAGGAGTGCCCCCCGGGCTAGCATGTGTGGTGGTGACAACAGCCAGATGTAGTTAGAATGACGACACAGGACCTCAACTTAAAAATTTAGCATCAACCGGTACAATTGTCAATTATGAGCTCGATCAAGTGTGGTATGACTTTTTAGATGGAGATTGCATGCGGTCACGTACTCCCTGGAACCCCATAGTCACCCCTTCTCTGATGTGCTACCCCAGAACATTCTCTGCCCCAATTCGCAAGACCTTTTGCAGTCTCCGTGTGCTGACAGTGGGGATTTACCAGTGTTGTCTGAGGAGGTGGTGGACAATGGCGAGACACAGGTATCGGGGGGTGAGGTAGTTGTATGGGAAGCAAGTTACAGTGGGGACTCCTTGGGGGGACTTTCTCATGATGGGACAGATTCAACTTGGGTGGATCAGGCACATAAACAGATCAATTTTTTTTTTTGTGTTTATTTTATTGTGTTTTATTTAGCACAAATAACCACAGAGATATTTATTCGTTATCTTCGCTGCGCAGTCTGGCGTTGGGGTTCGTCACTTTTGATGGCGAGCCTGTGCCGGCGTCTCTCCACATATGGTCTTAGGTTCTTAGATGGAGACGTTGTGGGGCGATTTCCTTGCACAGCAAGGACTTGTTGCTCATCAGGCAGAACCTCGAGCTCCTTGACATTGGGACCAGGGAAATTCGCGGGAAACCGCTGTGGGCAGCATGTGGTTTGGTCTTCTTGTTGCTACCGTATCCAATGTTGGGCAAATATAGATACGCAGGTAATTAATTTTTCACAACCATATTCCAAAAATAAAATTACGCCAAGTTTGGGCCGCCAAATAAAACTGGAAACTGGAACTGCGAGAGAGGCGCCTGTACGGTGGACGCTCCGAAAAATTGTTTGGAGAGAGGGCCAGTAGGTGGACGCTCTGGAAAAATCTGTTTGAAAAGAGGGCCGTGTAGGTGGACCTCCGGAAAAAAATTGATTGAGAGAGAGGGCTGTAGGCTGTAACCCGGAAAAATTGGTTTGGACAGAGCGTGCCTTGTAAGGTGGACCTCCAGAAAAATTGTTTGAAGAGAGGGCCTGTAGGTGGACCTCCAGAAAAATTGTTTGGAGAGAGGGCCTGTAGGTGGATCTCCGGAAAAATTGTTTGGACAGAGGGCCTGCAGGTGGACCTCCGGAAAAAATTGGTTTGACTAGAGGGCCATGGTAGCGTGTACCTCTGCGAAAAATTGGTTTGGGCGGGAAGGGCCTGTAGGTGGAAACTCAGAAAAAATTGTTTGGACAGAGGGCCTGTAGGGCTGGAGGGGCCCCGGAAAAAATTGTTTGAAGAGAGGGCCCTGTAGGGGGCACTCCTGAAGAAATTGTGGTAAAAGAGTGCCAGTTGGACCTCTGAAAAATGGCGTGTTTTTGGTCAGCGTTAGGCTAAGACGATATGGAGGAGGAGTAGGAGGAGTAGAGAAGAGGAATCGGATACATAAGTAATGTTAATCTTTAGCTGCTTTCCCCCGGAGGAGATTTGAATTCCGGTGAAATCCAGGCTTTGTTCATTTTAATAAGCGTCAGCCTGTCAGCGCTGTCAGTTGACAGGCGTGTACGCTTATCGGTGATGACGCCACCAGCTGCACTGAATACCCGCTCTGACAGCACGCTAGCGGCAGGGCAGGCCAGCACCTCCAAGGCGTACAGCGCCAGTTCAGGCCACGTGTCCAGCTTTGAAACCCAGTAGTTGTATGGAGCAGAGTGATCGCTACGGACGTTGGTATGGTCAGCTAGGTACTCCCTCACCATCTTTCTGTACAGCTCCCCCCTACTCTGCCTAGACTGGGGACAGGTGACAGTGTCTTGCTGGGGTGACATAAAACTGGCAAAGGCCTTGGAGAGCGTTCCCCTGCCAGTGCTGGACAAGCTGCCTGCTCGGCTCCTCTCCCCGCTACTTGGCCCACAGAACCATGCCCTCTGCCGCTAGCGGCGTCAGATGGGAAGAATTGTTTCAGCTTGTGCACCAGGGCCTGTTGATATCTATTCACTCTCATACTCCTTTCCTCTGCAGGGATGAGAGTGGAAAGGTTCTGCTTGTACCGTGGGTCCAGGAGAGTGAACACCCAGTAATCGGTGTTTGAAAAAAATTCTTCTAACGCGAGGGTCACGGGATAGGCAGCCTAACATGAAGTCTGCCATGTGCGCCAGAGTCCCAACACGCAAGAATTCCCTCTCCTCACTGGCCTGACTCTCCATTTCCTCCTCCTCCTCCTCCAAGTCCTCCTCTTCAGCCCATACACGCTCAAGAGTTAAGGACTGAGCACTGGTACCCTCTACTGTCTCGCCGACATTCTCCTCCTCTTCCTCCTCATCCTCATCCCCCTCCTCCGATACGCGCTGAGAAACAGACCGGAGGGTGCTCTGGCTATCAAGCGACGTATCTTCCTCCACCGTCTCTTGTGACAAGCGCAAAGCATCCGACTTCATGCTGAGCAGTGAGTTTTTCAACAGGCAAAGCAGCGGGATGGTGAGGCTGATAATGGCGGCATCGCCGCTGACCATCTGTGTTGACTCCTCAAAGTTGCTCAACACCTGGCAGATATCAGACATCCACGTCCACTCCTCATTGTAGACTTGAGGAATCTGACTGACCTGACTACCAGTTCTGGTGGAAGTTGACATCTGGCAGTCTACAATCGCTCTGCGCTGCTGGTAAACTCTGGATAACATGTTTAATGTCGAATTCCATCTCGTGGGCACGTCGCACAACAGTCGGTGAGCGGGCAGTTGTAGGCGGCGCTGCGCTGCCCTGAGAGTGGCAGCATCTGTGGTCGACTTGCGGAAATGCGCACAGATGCGGCGCACCTTGGTGAGCAAATCAGACAGATTGGGGTATGTCTTGAGGAACCGCTGAACTATTAGATTGAACACGTGGGCCAGGCATGGCACATGTGTCAGTCTGCCGAGTTGCAGAGCCGCCACCAGGTTACGCCCGTTGTCACACACAACCATGCCTGGCTTGAGGTTCAGCGGTGCCAGCCACACATCGGTCTGCGCCGTGATGCCCTGTAACAGCTCTTGGCGGTGTGCCTTTTGTCACCTAAGCTCAGCAGTTTGAGCACCGCCTGCTGGCGCTTACCCACGGCACTGCTGCTGCGCCTAGAGCTACCGACTGAAGGCGCCGTGCCCACGGATGGTAATTCGGTGGAGGAGGAGGGTCGGAGGAGGAGGAGGCATAGTACGTCTGAGAGACCGTGACCGAGGTAGGCCCCGCAATCCTCGGTGTGGGCAGTACATGAGCGGCCCCAGGGTCAGTCTCGGTCCCAGCCTCCACCAAGTTAACCCAATGTGCCGTCAGTGAGATATAGTGTCCCTGCCCGGCAGCACTTGTCCACGTGTCCGTGGTTAGGTGGACCTTCTCAGAAACAGCGTTGGTCAGGGCACGGATGATGTTCTGTGACACGTGCTGGTGTAGGGCTGGGACGGCACATCGGGAAAAATAGTGGCGGCTGGGGACCGAATACCGAGGGGCAGCCACCGCCATGAGATTGCGAAAGGCCTCGGTCTCTACCAGCCTATAGGGCAGCATCTCCAGGCTCAGCAATTTGGAGATGTGGACGTTGAGGGCTTGGGCATGTGGGTGGTGGAACTGTATTTCCTCTTGCGCTCCAGCGTCTGCTGTAAAGACAGCTGAACGCTGCGCTGGGACACATTGGTGGACACTGTGGAGGATCGTGGAGGCGAAGGTGTGGTTTTCCGGCGGGAGGCGCTCGTGCCGGGGTCCTGGCAGGGGGTTGACTAGCAGAGGCAGCGAGTGACACAGGGGAAGGAGCAGTGGTGTGACCCGCAGGAGGTGGTGAACGGCCTTGGTTCCATTGAGTGGGGTGTTTAGCACTCATATGCCTGCGCATGCTGGTGGTGGTTAGGCTAGTAGTGGTGGCACCCCTGCTGATCCTGGTGTGGCACAGGTTGCACACCACAGTCCGTCGGTCATCCTCACTTTCTTTAAAGAACCTCCAGACTTGCGAACATCTAGGCCTCGCCACGGGAGCTTCACTACGTGAAACAGTTGCTGCTGATGCACCAGCTCTGGCCCTGCTTCTCCCTCTGGCCACACCACTGCCTCTTACAACCTGTTCTGGTGCAGCACTCGCCTCCGCCTCAGAAGCACTGTCTTCACTCGGCATATCAACCCAGCTTGGGTCAGTCACCTCGTCATCCTCCGATTCCTCAGTCTGCTCCCCCCTCGGACTTCCTGCCCTGACAACAACTTCACCACTGTCTGACAACCGTGTCTCCTCATCGTCCGACACCTCTTTACAAACTTCTTCCACTAACTCAACATTGTCATCATCATCATCACCCACAGACTGCGACAGTTGGAAAACTTGGCATCGGGAACGAGGTCAGCAGCAACCTGAGAAGTGGTTTGTGACTCTGGGAAGGGTCCAGAAAACAGTTCCTGAGAGTATGCCGGATCGCATTCCAAATTTTCCTGGGAGGGGGCAGACTGGGGGAAGGAGGTTGAGGTGGAGGAGCCAGAGGAGTGCTCCCTTGGGTAACGTGGGTGGACTGCGTGGAAGACTGACTGGTGGACAAATTACTTGAAGCATTGTCCGCAATCCACGAGATCAGCTGTTCGCACTGTTGTGGTTTCAACAGTCCTCTACCACGTGTCCCTGTAAGTTGAGACATGAAGCTAGGGAGTGTAGCTCTGCGGCGTTCCACAGCTCCCTCATCAGCAGGTACTGTCTCACCCTGCCCAGGACCACGGCCTCTGCCCCCTGCAGTAATTGAATGCCCACGCCCACGCCCTCGTCCTCGACCCTTAGCCCTGGGGTTCAACATTTTCTGTATATAAGTGTAAATGTATATATAAAAAAAAAAAATTAAATGGGCCTGCGTGTACTGAAACCCACAAACTTGTTCAGTCTGGTTGAATTAAGTGACGTAAGAAAGTGTCACCTGGA
>ONZH01000233.1:0-34832 GCA_900303285.1 Rhinella marina | reverse complement strand
TTCTCTCCAGAAAAAACATCAGGGACAGACTGATTGTAGAAGGAAGTGTGGGCGCCGCCTACAATATATGCATATACCCATATGTATATGCATATATGGGTGGCCCCAAATTGAGGGTCTGTGGCCCCATGGCCATGAAGGCCTGAAGCCCTGGTGGATGTGGTTATCCACCGGGGCTCTAACTGTAGGTATATATATTATATATATATATGTGTGCATGAGCCCCATTGCATGCACCTATATTTATATATTAATGCCCCTTTTTATATATATATATATATATAATATAATATATATATATATATATATTAATATGCCCCTTGTTATACACATAATGCCCCCTGTTAAATGCCCCCTGTTAGCTCTGTCTATATAAATGCCCCTTTATATTGCCCCCTTTACATATGACCCCCTTATATATGTCCTCCAGAAGTATATAGATGCATGTACATGATCCCCAGTTATGTACATGTATCTATATACATGTAATAGCCAGGGTGCCCCCCCATAGCCCCCAGCAGATGGACAATGGCCATCTGCTGGGGATAGCTGGAGACATGGGACTGGACTAATTAGTCCAGTCCCAGGTACTTCAAAGGGACAGAAGATCGATATGATCTTCTGTCCCTTCTGTTAATTACCCTCAGCGCTGCTGGGGCAATTAACAGGACAGGGAAACAATAGGTTTCCCTGTCTCTGTCCGGCGCGTACCTCCGGCGCTTGTAATTACAAGCGCCGGAGATACAAAGTGCTCCCCAGGCGGAGGATCAAGAGATCCTCCGCCCGGGAAACAGCGCGCACCGGCGCGGTGACGTCATAGCACCGCGCCGGCGCTCGTGCACACGACTGCCGGCGCGCTCGCTCGCCGGCAGCGAGGGAGCACGGGAGTGAGCGCGACCGGGTTTAAATAACCCGATCGCGCTGCGCTCTTCAGTTGAGCCGTGCCTCCCCAGCAAGAAGAATCATCCCCTGGACAACGAGCAGAAGAATGTCCACCTTGGACGAACGAGCAAGGACCCCTGGAGACGAGCCCCCTTGGATGGCTGAGTACCCCCTGAACCACCAATGCCTCCCTGAACCACCAATGATTTTAACCCCTTCATTAACCCCTGGTGTCCCCTGAACACCCCCTGAACCACCAATGCCCTATTTTTCCTGCCCTGCATTTAACCCCTGATATAACACCTACAATACCAGACCCCTGCCAGTACACCATTTAACCCCTGCCTTGCCGTCCCTATATTATTCCCTGCCAACCCCTGGTGTGCATCCTACCATAGCCTTGCAAACCCCTGGATCCCTTGATTTAACCCCTGCCTTGCATCCTACCATAGCCTTGCAACCCCTGGATCCCTTGATTTAACCCCTGCCTTGCCCTGCCATATTTACCCCTACTACCCTATACAATTAACCCCTTCCCTGCCAAAGCCCTGTGTTACTGTAATTTTACCCCTTTATTCCCAGGGACAGTAATTAGATTAGGCTGGGGAGGGCTGCTATAAGTGTGTGAGTGTGTATTGTTTAGTAAGTAACGGGGTTGGAGTTAACGGGATTGTGTAGTGTAGCTAGGTTTTTATTGTACTGTATTGTTATTATTTATAATACAGTGTGCAGTGTTTATTGTTTTTATAACGTGTACTTTGAGTCCCTTTTAGGTCGTGTGAAAGGCAATAGAGTAGCACTTAGGCATAAATAGGCGGAACTAGCGGAAGCGGGTTTTGGCTATTTATGAATATTAATTATTGGTACGTCCCAAAATACCAATAATTAATATCTCCTTTTACATTGGCGAGCCAGGCCCCTTGCGTGGACTTTGTATCCGTATTTAGCAACGACATAGGGAATTCGCCTATTCTGTGAATTAGCCAGCCAATAGGGACGTGGACAGTGGTTTCTGTGCGTCCAAGGGCCTGGTAATTCGGACAGGTAATGCGATTTCTCAAGTCAAAGCTAAATACGGTGCAAGATCTTTCGCAAAAGAACCTAGATCTTTTGGTTTTAATTTGTGTTTAACTGTTTTTCTATTGCACTTACACGACACGAAAAAAACAACGTACAAGGGAGCCAAGGAAGAAGATCCATACTATCACCAAGAGAGGACCATCGCCGGTGGACTGAGCCAAAAAAGTCCAGCTGGACGGGAGAAGGCGTTCCGGATACTACAGGACCTTCTCCAGGCAGCAACCAAAGGACAACTGGGACCAGCTCCAGAGAAGATGGCGACCTCCAAAAAAGTGAGTATGGACTTCTCCACACTGCTACACCTAGCTAAGAAGAGCACTTTCAATCCCATCCTCCCCACCTCATACACCTCCACAGAAATGTTGTGGTCCGATTTGTTGGCACAGACTTGTAGTTATGACAAGCTCTGTGTCAACAAACGGATGGTATTGAACAAGGATTCGAGGCGACTCCAAATGCTAGCCAAACTTGTACATACATTTGAGGATAGCATTTGGAAGCCGGAGCGGGTTTCTCAGTCAGCGGAGACATTTCCTCCGACCATTCATTGCCAGTGCTGTGCCAGTAATGTGCAGCAGGTTTCGGCATTGCGGACACAGCTGGCAGTGAATGTGCAGTCTTCTGCTGACCGAGAGACGCAAGTGGCTAAAATAGAGTCACAGTTGGTAGAGTTGCAGAGGCAAAAGGAGGAAATTGAGGCTCAGTTGACTCAGTCTTATGCTGAGATCAAGGCCTTCAAGGAACGGGCTGCCTCTACTGCCGTGACTCTCGCCAAACTAAATGATGAGGTTGCTGTAAGGTCTTGCTTGATGACCGGCATGCAACAAATCATCAGTAATTTTTCTAAGTTGGTGCCGGCCCTTTCTTTTTCTGTAAAGTCAGGGCCAGACTCTCCAAAAATTTTGCCCTGTTCAGGGCAAAAAGGGGGGAGAGATATCTGTAACAGGCCAAATATACCTAAATTTGAGCCTGTTCAGATAGAAAAAAGAGTCCAACGATTTGTTGTAATAGAAATACGGTGAGAAGTGCGTCCCTGAGAATGGAACAGTATAGGAGAAGGGAGCACGACTGCAGTGTGGACAGACCTAAGCCATGCAGGGCGGACATCAGGTGTTTTGCATGTACTGGCTTAGGTCATATAGCGAAACACTGCAGGACAGGTAAGAATAGGACACAAAGACAAATTAGGTGTTTTAGGTGTGGGAACGAAGGACACATTGCAAGGAATTGCCCTTGTGCAAGTCATTGCAATGTGTCCAGTAAGACAATCCTGGTAACAGACTGTACAGTTGGGACTAGTCAGATTGGCCATAAAAGAGTCACCACTCAGCGGAGGCCTCATCAGGTGCTGAGGGGTCAAAATGGCCAATATAGGCTAGAGAATGTTTGATACCCCTGTGCTATTTGTTACATCGTTTGTTCCCTGTGTATGTCCGTGTCTTGTGTTACCTGTTTGTATGTTTCAATGTTGATGGCGGTAGTCCTGGTTTACATGTGTGTTCAGCTTTGCTGATTTTTGTAATTTGCATCCCCTGCTATGTGTCTGGTCGCGTCTGTTTTTGGTTCATTCTGGTGTCTACTGTGGGTAGAGCAGTGCTATACTGTGGACTGAGGAAGGTGTTGGTTTGCGAGCAGGTAACATCGGTACACGGTGCAGTGTGATGATTACTCTGGGCAGCCAGGGCCTCAGATCGAGACAGGTAACACTGTTCTGCTCAGGGTTTTCAGTGGGGCTGTGTTATGCTCTGATCGGGGCAGGGAGTGGATTGCGGACAGGCAATATGGGCACAAGGATCAGTGTGACGTTGCACTGTGCAATCACTTTCTAGCCCAGACAGGCGGCATAGCTCTGACTGAGATTGGACGCCGGGTGGTCGACGACAGAGTGTGACCTGTGTTTTTGTGTTGTGGAGTCCTGTAGAGCCAAGGCAAGATTCTTGCCACGGATGTTGCTGACCTCCACAACACAGGATAACAGGGGGAAGTCAGACTGGGAACACATGAGTGAGACAGGGATGCCGTGTCATCATGAAAAAAGATGGTGCTTTGTCCACAGCTCCCCTCGGTGATCCTAACCTATTAGGGTGGCCATCCTTATCTGTTGGTTCAGAGGGATGTGCGGCAGAGGATGGGATCCTCTGAAGGTTCGGTGTTCTTACACCTGTGTTAGGATAACGAGGGGTCCTGTTGGATGAAGGTCAACCCAATGCCTTTTCTCATCACATAGGTCAAGGGTATTGGTGATGGAAGTATGCCACTAAAAAGGCGCCATGAGGGGAGAAATCCCTCAGGAGCGCTGGGTATTTTCTTCTATCCTAGGAATAATACCATAGGACGATAAGAAAGTACCCAGAGGAGGACAAGGAAGGAACTGGATGGTCGTCCCCCCCCCGACACTATCGTTTGGCTCCTGAGGATCCCGCTCAGTTTTGGCCGAGATCTTCAAGAGTCTACAAGAACGAAGACGCGATCCGGCTGGAGCGTTGAAGAAGACGGACGTGTCCTGGTGGGAATGACGGTTCAGCCAAGGTCACGTCCTTTCTTTTTGATGAATCCGGTGATGGTTCGTCTGGTTCTGGATGGGACTGTGCAAGAGACTTGTGGACTATCACCCCAGAACCAGATAGAACATCACGAAGATGACCGGAGAAAATGGCTCAGGACATAACTCCTGTGAAGTCCTGGAGCCAGGGACTACATTTGATCCTATGAGGGTTCAGGATGTAGTACCATCACCATCCTGAAACCCCATAGTAGTTTGATGTATATTATTTGCTATTCAGGGGGATGGGTTTACATGTGGTTTTCCGTGTGTGTGTGGGGAAAAGAATAGGGCAAGTTAGGGACAGGTCCCTTCTGTAAAACATTTGCCACTCCAACACTATGAATGGTACAGTTCATAAGGGATGGACTGAATGACAGTTAGTGCGGTGTTCATTCCCGCAGGTAGAATTTGGGTACTTTGACATCACCTCACACTCCAGAAAGTCTGACCTGCCTTGTAAAGACCTGCGTTTCTGTCCATGAAAGAACTTCCTCAAAGACAGAATCTGCAAGCAAGATAAGAAGTGTCGGGAGGAAAAGTACTAAAGGAGGCCGTCCACCTGTGCTACGTGGATCGGCCTAGAGACTGAAGAGTGAAGCTGTCCCAGAGTCTAATCGACAAAGAAGGCAGTGGGAGCAGCTGATACTGGAAGACCGACACCACCTGAAGATCGCGAGCAGAGCCATCCCAGAGTCCAATCAACAAAAGACGACAGTGGGAAGAGCTGGGGCTTAAAGACCATCACTACCCAGATGTGAGGGTGAAGCCATCCCCGAAGTCCAACCACTTGAAGAAGACTGTGGGAGTAGCGGAAGCTTAGAGACAATGGTGTGCCATCCCAGTAGTCCGAACAACTAAATACGACTGAGACGCCGAGAGAAGACGAGGATAGTGATATTGATCGGTGGACGGAGACGTCGGGTTACGGTGAAGGGCAGGGAAGAGGTCGCGCAACCACGAGGGGTGATGTCTCAGTACCTAAGGACCGGATCATTCTTCAGTCTGTCCTGAACTGTTATCCATTATGGGCGGGGTTGAGGAGGCAAATGTATCCCCACACTTCCATCCCATTTCAATATGTCGTGTTCCCGACAACAGGGGGATTGTAGAAGGAAGTGTGGGCGCCGCCTACAATATATGCATATACCCATATGTATATGCATATATGGGTGGCCCCAAATTGAGGGTCTGTGGCCCCATGGCCATGAAGGCCTGAAGCCCTGGTGGATGTGGTTATCCACCAGGGGCTCTAACTGTAGGTCTATATATATATATATATATATATATATATATATGTATATGTATATATAGATATGTGTGCATGAGCCCCATTGCATGCACCTATATTTATATATTAATGCCCCTTTTTATATATATATATATATATATATATATATATATATATATATATATATATATTAATATGCCCCTTGTTATACACATAATGCCCCCTGTTATGCTCTGTCTATATAATTGCCCCCTTTACATATGACTCCCTTATATATGTCCTCCAGAAGTATATAGATGCATGTACATGATCCCCAGTTATGTACATGTATCTATATACATGTAATAGCCAGGGTGCCCCCCCCATAGCCCCCAGCAGATGGACAATGGCCATCTGCTGGAGATAGCTGGAGACATGGGACTGGACTAATTAGTCCAGTCCCAGGTACTTCAAAGGGACAGAAGATCGATATGATCTTCTGTCCCTTCTGTTAATTACCCTCAGCGCTGCTGGGGGCAATTAACAGGACAGGGAAACAATAGGTTTCCCTGTCTCTGTCCGGCGCGTACCTCCGGCGCTTGTAATTACAAGCGCCGGAGATACAAAGTGCTCCCCAGGCGGAGGATCAAAGAGATCCTCCGCCCGGGAAACAGCGCGCACCGGCGCGGTGACGTCATAGCACCGCGCCGGCGCTCGCTCGCCGGCAGCGCGGGAGCACGGGAGCGAGCGCGACCGGGTTTAAATAACCCGATCGCGCTGCGCTCTTCAGTTGAGCCGTGCCTCCCCAGCAAGAAGAATCATCCCCTGGACAACGAGCAGAAGAATGTCCACCTTGGACGAACGAGCAAGGACCCCTGGAGACGAGCCCCCTTGGATGGCTGAGTACCCCCTGAACCACCAATGCTCCCCTGAACCACCAATGATTTTAACCCCTTCATTAACCCCTGGTGTCCCCTGAACACCCCCTGAACCACCAATGCCCTATTTTCCCTGCCCTGCATTTAACCCCTGATATAACACCTACAATACCAGACCCCTGCCAGTACACCATTTAACCCCTGCCTTGCCGTCCCTATATTATTCCCTGCCAACCCCTGGTGTGCATCCTACCATAGCCTTGCAAACCCCTGGATCCCTTGATTTAACCCCTGCCTTGCCCTGCCATATTTACCCCTACTACCCTATACAATTAACCCCTTCCCTGCCAAAGCCCTGTGTTACTGTAATTTTACCCCTTTATTCCCAGGGACAGTAATTAGATTAGGCTGGGGAGGGCTGCTATAAGTGTGTGAGTGTGTATTGTTTAGTAAGTAACGTGGTTGGAGTTAACGGGATTGTGTAGTGTAGCTAGGTTTTTATTGTACTGTATTGTTAATAAATAATAAATATTGTTATTATTTATAATACAGTGTGCAGTGTTTATTGTTTTATAACGTGTACTTTGAGTCCCTTTTAGGTCGTGTGAAAGGCAATAGAGTAGCACTTAGGCATAAATAGGCGGAACTAGCGGAAGCGGGTTTTGCCTATTTATGAATATTAATTATTGGTACGCCCCAAAATACCAATAATTAATATCTCCCTTTTACACTGATATTCTGCAAAAGGTACAGGGAGTGGACTGCTGAGGACTGGGGTGAAGTCATTTTCTCTGATCCCCTTTTCGATTGTTTGGGACATCTGGAAAACAGCTTATTCGGAGAAGACGTGGTGAGCGCTACCACCAGTCTTGTCTCATGCCAACTGTAAAGCATCCTGAAACCATTCATGTGTGGGGTTGCTTCTCAGCCAAGGGAATTGGCTCTCTCACAGTCTTGCCTAAAAACACAGCCATGAATAAAGAATGGTACCAGAATGTCCTCCGAGAGCAACTTCTCCCAACCGTCCAAGAGCAGTTTGGCGATCAACAATGCCTTTTCCAGCATGATGGAGAACCTTGCCATAAAGCAAAGGTGATAACTAAATGGCTCAGGGAACAAAACATAGAGATTTTGGGTCCATGGCCTGGAAACTCCCCAGATCTTAATCCCATTGAGAACTTGTGGTCAATCATCAAGAGACGGGTTGACAAACAAAAACCTACAAATTCTGACAAAATGCAAGCATTGATTGTGCAAGAATGGACTGCTATCAGTCAGGATTTGGTCCAGAAGTTGATTGAGAGCATGCCAGGGAGAATTGCAGAGGTCCTGAAGAAGAAGGGTCAACACTGCAAATATTGACTTGCTGCATTAACTCATTCTAACTGTCAATATAAGCTTTTGTTACTCATAATATGATTGCAATTATATTTCTGTATGTGATAAAAACATCTGACAAACACACATAAAAACCAGAGGGCAGCAGATCATGTGAAAATATAATATTTGTGTCATTCTCAAAACTTTTGGCCATGACTGTACTAGTGGAGATTGAGGAAGGATGTATAGTGACAAGGGGTTACCGGAAACCTACGGCAACAAATGCCCTGTTACACTTCTCTAGTTATCATCCTGAGAGTGTCAAAAGGGCAGTAACCTATGACCAATTCATTAGGCTGAGAAGAATTAATGCCACAGAGGAGGGGTATAAAGAACAGTTCCTAGAGTTGAGAAACAGGTTACGAGCAAGAGGGTACCCGTCAGAGCTCCTGAATAAAGCAATGATAAAAGCGAATGGAATAGACAGGGAGTCCCTTATAGCTGGTAACAAAAATACCAAGACAAAAAAAAAAAAAAGATTAACAACGTAGAAGAACATTTCGTCTTCTCCTTTAAGTTCAGCCCAATGACGGATAAAATTAAGGGAGCTATACGGAGACGTTGGAATATATTAGAGAGGGATGAAGGATTGAAATTATCCTCTAATTCCCACCCCATCATAGCCTTTAGGAGAAGCCATACTATTAAGGATAAGGTAGTAAGAAGCCGTTTTTTGGAAAAGAAACCTGAAAGTTGGCTGGATAATTGGATTCCTAAGGGAAATAGGAGGTGTGGTAATTGTTCATGTTGTAGATTCAACCCACAGTGAGAGATACTTAAATTTGGAGGAGTGCAACATAGAGTCAATTCCCTCATAACATGTAAAAGTAAATTTGTAGTATACCTTATACAATGTATTTGTGGTCATTTCTATATTGGAAAAACTATAAGGAGGCTACACGAGAGAATTAGGGAACACATTCATTCCATAACCATGGGAAAAGGGAGTCCACATCTGATAGAACATATTAAGTTAGAACACAATGGTGAAGCAGGGGTTTTGAGTTGTGCTGGCATTGAGATAGACACAGTCTATTATTGAGGAAAGAAGCGAGATGGATTGTCCATACAAATGCGATGGGTCCACTTGGACTCAATGATAGGAATGATATGGGGGTATTTTTATAATAGTTTTTGTTTAATTTGACTGAGTTGTTGGTTTTCTGTATTATTGGTGCCTAGTCACTATTGGGCGCCACAGTTCACGGGGCACATAAAGCCACGCCACAACCTTTTGCCTGTATGGGTGCGTTTCCGCCCCTGTATGTTGATGATCGCATTGAACTTCCACAATAAAGAAGTGATTCATCTTTGGTGAGTGCCGCAAATTTTTATTTTTTTTTGGATGCGCTAAAGAACACAAGGGATGGACATTAGACCAGTGGAAATCTGTGCTTTGGTCTGATGAGTCCAAATTTGAGATCTTTGGTTCCAACCACCGTGTCTTTGTCCGACGCAGAAAAGGTGAATGGATGGACTCTACATGCCTGGTTCCCACCGTGAAGCATGGAGGAGGAGGTGTGATGGTGTGGGGGTGCTTTGCTGGTGACACTGTTGGGGATTTATTCAAAATTTAAGGCATACTGAATAGAGTTGAGCGAACGTGCTCGTAATGAGTACTGTACCGCTCGGATCCCCTGCGGGTGAGGAGGACGGAAGCGGCTGCCTGCGCCCATGCGAGCACAGGGGAGCCGAGCGCTACAGTGCTCGTTACGAGCACGTTCGCTCATCTCTAGATATAACCTGTCACTGTGGGAAAGGAAGCAGTAATAACCAATCACCCACTTAAAGAGGATTTGTCACTTCAGCAAGTGCCATTTATCACGTGTATATGTTAATATAAGATTGCTAAACTTCAACTTACTACTATATCATTATTGCTTCCTTTGATGGAAAAATGAATCCAGACAGCAAATTATACACTGCTTGTTTCCACGGTTACGAACACCTTGCAATCCATCAAAGGTGCTTGTGTTTGTATACTATAGGAAAAAACGTTAGCCTCTCTGGTGGCCGGGACCATGGGAGCTCACATAGGTTGGTGATTTTTTTTTTTGCATGGTATGCACCACCACCGATGCTGGATTGCAGGGTGGTTGTAACCATGGAAACTAGCAGTGTATGTGATGTAAAAATGAATCAAGCCAGCAAAGGAAGCAATATGGACAATCACAATACATTAGTAAGTGGCTTGTAATAACTTTCTCTATATAATAAATGCTATTTGTTGAAGTGACAAAACCCCTTTATGGCCCTGTTACACTGCACGATTTTCAGGCCAATTACTGGGGTCAAATGTTCATAGGAACACTCCTTCCTAATAAGTGGCTGGTATAATTGCGCCTGCAATTTGCATCAGAAGGAAAAATGTACAATTATCAGCACATCTCACTGTGTAATCAGGGTGCACTGCTGATTTATCATTAGAAATAAATGAGGGGGGAATTACTGTGTTAGCAATCGATCCTCCCAGTTCACTTTGCCCTATGCACTCGAGTGCTGAGCAACATTTTTTTGTGGCCCCTTGAAACAGAACAATGTGTTAGTGAAGACCTCAGGCCAAAAAGGGTTGTGCACCTCCTTGTTCCTCAATGCATCCCATTGACAGGAAACATCAGCTCAGGAGGATGGGGTGTTCCACCTTTCATATTGTTCTTGAAGGTAGCCCCTCATTGATGTGGTCATGGACATAAACGAAATAGCTGAATCTTCTTACACATACATAGAAGAATTATTTTTATTGTCTTAATTGCAATGTGAGATAAAGATTAAATGAGGATTGTAAGTTAGAGATATATCAGTATATACTGTGCTGCATTGTGTTACACAGGCCATCTTTACAACAGAATACGGCACTGAAGAGCTGTTCTTTTTCCTATGTGGATAAGTAAAGGTTTTCAACCACAGACACGGTTAAGCCAGTAGTTTATTTGTATTATGATTAAAGCATAACTTAACTTTGACTTGCACAATACTGCCTCAAATATGAGGCATTAATGTGAAATGTACAACAGACTCCCAAACTTCTATACAGTATAAAACAGGATTGTTGAGCCAGGATACAGGAAGGAAATATAATAAAAAAGGTTTACATAGGCCAAATATGCATGGATAACGCAAAACAGGGAATGGATGGGGTGGGGAAAAAAAAAAAAAAAAAAAAATACACTGACATACAAATCAATATGGTAAAGAAATTATATAAAGAGTACTGCCAAAACACAGTAGAACATTTATCATTTGAACATGTCTGCTCAGGACATCCCTATGGAAATTGGCTCCCAAGCTACTATTCAACTTGTGCTATTCCTTTACTGCTTGTCTTCTTTCTGCTCCTCTTTCTGCTCACTAGTTCCAGAACTCTCCCTCTCTGATGCCATCTGCAAAAAGAAATATTCAGAATATAACAGTTAGAAATACATTTTCCATCCAACCATCCTGGGTTCACAACGCACCAGATATACGGTTTGGCTCTGGTATACCAATGAACTCTCAGACTGGGTTTACAGTTTGTGGAATTGCCTGACTTCTGGCAGATGTATAATGGTATGTATAAAATCCATCTGCAAGCCATATAGCTATAAAAACACTGTAATAATCCATACATATTAAAACAGAAGCACAAAATATTTTTGGTAAACAAACACTAATGGAGTAAATGCAGAGGAGAACTAAACCATGTCTACTTGTAGTCACTGCTGTGCTTGCTGGCGACACAAGGAAAAATAAAATCTTGATACATAAGGAGACAAGGACTAATCTTACAGCAGTATCATTACCTTTTTGTACGCAAGTTCAAATAACTTTAGAGAGGCTTGTTGAAGTGAAGATGCCGCTTGTTTGATGCTTTCACCAGTTTCTGCATCTTTTCTTGCCAACAGTTCTTTCACTTTGCTTATCTCCTCCTTAAGCTTGTTGCACTAATGAAATAAATGACAGTATGGTGTAAGACCATAAGTAAAGAAGTATAAAAGCAACCCATAAAACTGTATCAGGCACAAACCTCATCTTCTGGGAGCTGACTTTTGAATTCCTCCATCTTGGACTCTGTGTCATGGATAATGCCTTCTGCATTGTTCACTGCTTCAACACGTTCCTAGAATAAAAAGCAAAGAAACAACTTAAGACAACTAAACACCATTCAGAAACAAGAAAAGAGAGGAGACAGCATTTCAGTATAATAAAATCATATATGAACTGTTCATATAGCCAGTTTGGAGGCAGACTCCATCCTCCTCCGTCCATGGAACCATGACAATTTGGTTTCAAAAGTGTCTGACAACTGTGTTGAGTTGTTCCAAGTAAAGGAATAGGTCAGCAAAACAACCATTTTCCATAGTAAGAGCTCATGCTCACAAAACGTATTTTCTTTCCATGTCCGTTTTTCTTTGTGAACCGTATGCGGAACCATTCATTTCAATAGGTCCGCAAAAAAAAAAAAAAAAAAAAAAAAAAAAAAAAAAAAAGAAGAACATGTCCTATTATTGTCCGCATTACGGACAAGGAAAGTATACTGTTCCATTAGGGGCTAGCTGTTCAGTTCCGCAAAATACGGAATGCACGCACACATCATCCATATTTTTTTGCGGACCGCAAAATACATATGGTCGCGTGCATGAGCCCTAACTAAGTGGCTCCTGTTCTGGTAGACCTGGCCGCTCAATGTATGAAGCTGCACTCTCCAGTGATAACCAGTTAATTCTCCATTGTATTTGGAAGGAGAAATAAAGCAGTCATAAATGGACTAGTAGCAGTTACACTGCAGCACCAGGAAGGATTTACCATAGCCCTGCATCGGCAGGTAATCCACCTTTCTATCAACACCCCCTGTAAAGTGCTCAAACTTTTTGTGCAAGGACCACGTCTTTACCACAATGCTGTGAAAGATATTAATATTGCAATAATTGAGGGGAGAGGTTAAATACTTGCCTTTCGTCTTCTATCTTCCTCTGCATACTTTTCAGCATTTTTCACCATATTTTCAATATCATCCTTACTAAGTCCACCAGAAGACTGGATGACAACTGCAATGAAAAAAAAAAAAAAAAAAGTCAATTATCTACTGGTACAATCACTGATAATGTCTGTCACTGAAGTTCAGTCAGAAGTAACGCATTAGAGAGTGGTAACCTGCTTTATCTCAGCATCTACATACACTATGCAGAACACTTACCATATTAATATTAAAATTTGGTAAAATGGAGAGAGAGACTGAAAAATCTGAACATTAAACTAATTGATTTGTCTTTATTGGAGACGAGGAAGGAAACCTACTCTGCTGCTCGCGGCCAGTTCCTTTGTCTTTTGCGGATACGTGCACAATTCCATTGGCATCTATGTCAAAAGTAACTTCTATCTGAGGAACACCACGAGGGGCTGGTGGAATTCCTACCTATAGAGACATACAAAAAAGTACTTTGTTAGGAGGGAATCCTCATAATACATTACATTTAAGGCTTCAGCGTTCATTTTTCCTAATTTATCCACTTACTAGTGTGAACTGTCCAAGTAGCTTGTTGTCAGCAGCCATTTCTCTTTCACCTTGGCAGACTTTAATTTCCACCTGAGTCTGTCCATCAGCAGCAGTGGAGAAAACCTAGAAAAGAAGACAAAAAACAGACTGAGCATAATCGTGCCTTACTTGGTCATCCATGTATTTGTCAATTTTATCATGTTCAATACAAGATTCCTCCACCATCAGTATCCCTATTATGACCAACACCTTGGAGCACGCAACTAGTGCTCCAACATACAAACAACCTACATACGTGGCTATTAGGGATGAGAGCATCCAAAGTCGATTTGCATAAAACTTTGTTCCAATACTGTACAGAGCGGTACCACTTGGAACCGAACCAGAGTTTTTTCACAGTACAAATTGATTTATGAAGTTATTACACAAAATTGAGACTCCAGCTCATCGGAGCCCATACATTCTAATACTGTACAGAGCTCCTGCTTCGTACAGTATTGGAATGAAGTTTTATGCGAGTCGATTTCGGATGTTTCATCCAAAGTCAATTTTCTCATCCCTAGTGGCTATATTGGCTCAGAGGATGCTTGGCTATTTCCAACAGACAAAAACGCAGAATTTACAAAATGGCACTCCCCACTTAAAGTGGTTTTTTAAGTGCTCCAGAAACTGATGGCCTATACTCAGGACAGGTCATCAACAGCAGATCAGTGGTGGTCCAAAACACAACATCCGCACGATCAGCTGTTCCCTGCAGCCTCCAGCAACAGAATTAGCATTAACAGGGCAGGAAGCACAGCTCCATGCAAAGTGTAGTGGCTGCGCCAGGTTTCTGCAGCTAATGGGAGCCGAGGTGCAGTAACCCAGTACAGCCACTACACTCCATCTCCTCTCAGAATGCTGGTTCCACAGGCTGCTAGTAACAGCTGATCGTTGCAGATTAACCATTATCCGGAACCAGTACCAGCTTGAACAAGACTAATAGCAGTGGCTAGTCCGGCTATTCATTTAGGGTATGGTGACGTGGCGCAAACTCTGCAGATTGTTACATCACGTTTTACAGTAGCAACAAAGTAAATTAGATTTAATAAAAGTCATTCCTATGCTGGGGTCCCTGCAAAAAAGATTAGCATGTTTATTCTTGTCCACAATTGCGTACACACATAGGCATTTCTATCATAGGGCTGGTCATTCTGTTCCGCAAAATGCAGAACGCACATGGCCGGTATTCGTGTCATGCGGGCTGAAAAAATAGATAGTTGACTGAATGAGCCCTTATCTGTAAATACCAAGAGTATTTTTATTGTACACAAATGAAGTTTTCCTGGGAGGGATATGCAGGCCAGTTCAGTCAAGAACCAACAGATGTCATCTGATATTTTTGGATACAGGAAAAAGATGGTAGGCTGGATTTTTTTTTTATCTCTTTAATGAACTATACTTCCACTGAGGTCTCAAAGTATCTCAACGCTACACAATTCACCCCTCTGTTAGGAGATAAGGGCTGCCTTAAAAGCAATGCCCATTAATAAATCCCCGGGCTCCGATGGAATTTTCCTGGAAGTATAAGGAATTTCAGAAAGTACTTCCTCAAATATTTCTTATAAGGGTTTCTTATCAGATTCTAAGAGAGAATCCATTATTATTTTGATCTTTTAAGAATCTACTTGTGGACCGTTGCTGGCCAAGGTGACTGCAGTGAAACTGAGGGAGGAGGTTACCATATTGATACATAACGATTAGTGTGTCAAATATAACCTTAGCAACCTCCTTCACATTATCTCTCCAATGCTGGGGAAACTTCAGCTATAATCACTGAATACTGAGGATCTTTTACTCCATGCTGAGTAGTTCAGAGCTGAACCCAGACATACCATTAATTTCACCTAGGCAGCCTGCCTGATGTTAGCATCAGAGCATCTCATGCGCCGATGCCCTCCCTTGCCCTGCGCTAGATCGTGCAGGGCAAGGGCTCTTTTGTTTACAAATACACACTGCCGGGTGGAGGCTTGCGCCCTGCAGTGTGTTCTGTGACGTCACTGGCTCTGATGGGCCTGCTTCGGTTCGTCACAGGAACCAGGCAAAATGCCCTTGCCCTGCGCGAATTAGCGCAGGGCAAAGGAGGGCATCAGAGCACAATATGCTCTGATTGCTCTAGTCAGGTAGGCTGCCTGGGTGAAAGTAAGAGCTGAACCTGGACAACCCCTTTAATTTTTTTCCTGACGCATTTAAAAATGTTATTAAAATAAAATTACATTTAGAATTTAGAAGGAAAATATATACTTCCACAATATCATGTAACCTTGTTATACAAAATTGTATAATCTTAGCACATAGTAAAGCAATCATTTAGAGATGTTCGAATCATTGCAGTTATGGCACATATATTACCTGGCTCTTCTTGGTAGGTATAGTAGTGTTTCTACCGATTAATTTTGTGAAGACTCCACCTAAGGTTTCAATTCCAAGAGACAGAGGAGTGACATCCAACAGCAGAACATCTGTAACATCTCCAGCCAACACTCCACCCTGAATAGCAGCACCAATGGCAACGGCTTCATCAGGATTAACTGCCTTGCTTGGAGCACGGCCAAACAGGTCTTGTACAGTCTGCTGAACCTACACAGATCACACAAAAAACTGGATTAGGAAACATATCCAACGAGAAACATTAATGGAGGTGCCAACCTCATGACATAGAAACGTGGTTTTTACCTTTGGCATCCTGGTCATTCCACCAACTAAGAGTACTTCTCCAATGTCACTCTTGCTAACTTCAGCATCTTGCATAGCTTTCTGGCTTGGTGCAATAGTTCTTTTAATGAGATCAGCAACAATACCCTCAAACTGAGCACGAGTCAACTTTATATTCAAGTGTTTGGGCCCAGAAGCATCCATGGTAAGGTAAGGCAGATTTATATCAGTCTAAAAGGAGAAATGGGGGGGGGGGGGGGGGGGCTGGTTACTTTAAAAGAACTCTGTTTAACAGTCATCATGAAATAAAGAAATGAATGCAGTTTCATTACATGGAATAAGTAAGGCATTCTCCCTCCCACCAGTCTATGTTTTTGATTCAAACAAGTCTGTCAAACATTCATAGCAGAGATACTCAACTGAGACTGCAGATACCAGCTGTCTAGATTTCAACAAGATGCAGCTAAATACAATGGTGGTGCAGAGAGCCTTAAGATCCCCGCTTCACTATTCCATTTGTGGTACAGAGTAGGCAAGCGTGATGCAATTGTGCATTCTGTGCAGAGTCACAGCAGTGACCCGTTTGGCTCATGGGGTAGGCAAGTATTCAAACTGGAAGCAATAAGGGGCATCACTGTGAGAAGGGCATCAAAAGCATCATCCCCCTATGAGTGAGGCACCTTGGGATACCCCATTGTGAGGGGCATCATACAGCATAGGAACACTAGAGGAGCACCATACTGTGTGGGGGAACCAAGGGATCACCCTGCCGTGGGAGGGTGGCACTAAAGTAAGGGAAAGCAATATTGTGAACGGACACGAATGAGACATTATTACAGTATTGGGGCACTAAGGAAGTACCTTTTGTCAGGAGACACTAAAAGGGCAGCATTATATTGTGGAGATGCAAAAGGAACTGGAAGGGATTAGAGGCATGGCTTATTGTAAAAATTAGAAGGGAATGGCATTGCCCCTCCTAATATTGTTTTTACTCCCACCTACACCTGACTGCAGATCCAGGTATGTGGACCTTTAAAACCGCACTGGAGTACTCTTGATTTAGACCATTGACAAAGCAATGTATTGAGGACTAAATACCAGATTAAAATGCCTTTTTTTGTGGACATGTGGCGTTTGGTGCCATTTTTGTGGCAAAATGCTAGCTCCAGATGTTTTTCACACTGTTATTCATTCTTTTCTATAGGCAGGGGAAAAAAAACAAAAAAAAACAAAAACACCTGAACAAAAGTGTTACCTGTGGCTGTTAATACAAGTGTACAATAAGGCCAGGTTCAGGCAAGACTGTAGATCTTGGTGGCATTAGAGGCAGAGCTGGTTAAGAGCTCATTTGCATCCCTTTTCTTCCCAAAATTCCAGAGGAGCACGTATGGCCTATAAGTCTCCTCAAGCTGATTAAGGTGCTCTCTTCCCAAGGAGACATATTACCCTACCCCCAACTCACTGCAGAAAACACGCTCAGTTGTATTTCCCGTTATGGACACTGCTCATCTGAAGTGGATTCAGAACATAATGATATTCCATCCTGACCCAGAGTCTCCTGAACTTTAGTCACATAATGCCATGTCCATAATGGGAAAAGCAGCTCCTACGCAGAGTGCATTCCCTGCAGGGAACATGCTCGTTTGAAACTGGCCTTCAGCTTTCCCTCTGCTTTTTTTGGCTTGGGAAAAGTTTTGAAATTTATGCAAGTGAAAAAGAAGATCCCCTATCAGCCAATCATGTTTAATGAGGAGAGGGAGAAAGCCGCTGCTAGACACTTCTGGCGGCAGCTTAGCTATTGAGAGAACAAAAAGATCAGACAAAAATATTAATTTCTCTCGATCTTTCTTTCCCTGCCAATCTGTTGAGGGCGAGTCTGGAACTCCTCATACAAATTAAACTATCCCTGACTATGGTGGCCTCTACAGCTACCGTGTTTCCCCGAATATAAGACCCCCCCCGAAAGTAAGGCAGGGTAGGGGGGTGCCCAGGGTTCTCCAATGTAAGGCACCCCCCGATTGTAAGGCCGCTATCGGGGGGGGGGGGGGGGGGTCTGTGAGGAATGTAAGGCCGTCTATGGTGGGGGGTGGCTGGGGAATGTGTTCAGGCCCCTCCATGCTGTCATACTCGCCTGCCTGCGGGCTTCTTGTGGCCGGCTCCGCCATTCACCGTCCCTGTCACTGTCCTTGCAGCTCGAAGCTGATTGGCCATCAGCTCGAGCTCTGATTGGCCGATCAGCCGCGACGTCACGGCCCTGCAGGCTCGCAGCTGATTGGCCAGCGTCCCCTGCAGCAGAAGGCTCCCACCGGCACCGCAGAGGAGATCGTAAGGGTGTGTGTATGGGGCTGCGTGTGGGTGGTGGCAGCACATGGGCAGAGTGGGGGTGCACGGTGCAGTGGGATCATGCACACAGGGATGGGGGAGCTGCAGGGGATCATGCACACAGGGATTTTATTGTTAAAAAAAGTGTCATTTTTTTTGTCTAATGTAAGGCCTCCCCGAAAGTAAGGCAGGGTGGGACTTTTGGGGGTAAATTTAATGTAAGACAGGGCCTTACTTTCGGGGAAACACGGTAACAGCTGGAAGACTTTTTGTTTGTACCTCAAAAAAACCCTGCAGCACTTTTTCTTTAAAAATAAATAAAGCTCAGAAAAAAAAATGTCTGACACGTTTGTGACCGAGATTTTCCACCTCTCATGGGATCTTTTTAAAAGTGCGTGGGGCTTCCTCAGCCCAACACTTACCATTTACACCAGAAAACCAGCATGACTTATAATGAAAGTCTGCTCCAGCCCATAGCTGGATTACATTTACATTCTGGCAAATGGACAGCACAGGATGCAAAAAATGTATTAAGAGGGGTGCCCCCAAGCGTGAAACCTCTATTAGGAAACTTCAAATGGCTAACCAAGCCAATAATGAAGCACAGTAATTGTAGACTGTACCCACCTGCACAGAGGAGGACAGCTCACATTTTGCCTTTTCAGCAGCTTCTCTGACTCTTTGAAGTGCCATGTTGTCTTTCATTAAATCTACTCCAGTCTGGCAAAAGAGGACAGAAAATTAGAAAGGCAAATTAAAAAAAAAAACAAAAACACAAGAGTTCAAAGTATCAACACATAAGACTTACCAACAAAATACTGCTTCTTCTTCACCTACCGTGGATTATATAGAAAATGGGGGTGAAATCCGCTATCACCATCAGCTACACTTCAATACATATAAGCAGAATGGATCTTCCCCAGAAGGAAGATAACTCTTTAGCGCCACCTACAGGTGGCTACCAGTTTAGTCACTGTCTGAACCCTGAGATTCCCATCAACCAGCAGATGAAAGGGTTGTGGTGCACACATTTATAAGTAGCCCATAAAGTGCTACAGAAATAGTTAAACAAAAAATGCAGGCACAGTATTCACCATCAACATTGAAACTTCATACAAAGCAGCAACCACATGATTTTGCCAATAAGGGGGGAGTCATTTCCAAAAAATACCAACCTCTCTCTTGAACTGCTTTACGATATGTTGCAATAAAGCTTGGTCAAAATCTTCTCCTCCAAGAAAAGTGTCGCCATTGGTGGATTTCACTTCAAACACGCCTTTCTGAATCTCCAGGATAGAAATATCAAAGGTACCTCCTCCAAGATCATAGACTGCAATGCTGCAAGTGCAATATTCAGATATTAAACATTTGGTAAATGAGCATTGCATACATACAACCTGCAAAAATGGTGGACAGTAAATAGTAGTTTACCTTTCAGATTTGTAGGGGGATTCCAGTAATAACAAGGTACAGTATCTGTTAAATCTGTAGGTTTGACAGTTGTGACCCTCACCGATCACGGGATCGGGTGTCCACTTGAATGAAGCGATGGTTCTATTGGACTGCAGGACAGCGCTGTACTACGCCATATCTGGCGGTCCAATAGAGATTAATGAGCAGCAGTATCCATATTCAACTGCCACTCCAATCATAGGGGGGGGGGGGGGCACAGGACCCCATTCTAGTCTCAATAGATATCCCAGTGGTCAGAACCCCAGCACTCTTCTGTATCCCACCTTCCAGTGGACAGAACTTCTAACCTGAAAACCCCATTAAAGGGAATAAAATGAAAATACTTTATTATATATTCCCAAATACCTTTCATTAGTTATAATGGCTCATTTTGTCTAGGGAGCAATCATTAGGAGAAACAAAATGGCCGCCATCCTATTAGTACACAAAACCTGTCCTAATCGCACAGGAGGACAAGTTACTTTACAACACTGAGGTAAAGAGCTGCCTCATCCTGCTCTCTGCTCGTCAGGGATTATGATCCTGAATACAGTTTAATATGATATTTAGCTGAATCTTTGTGGGAATAGAGTTCATCAGGAGACATGAAGTACAGAGAGGACGGACAGGACAGACGGTATTCAGTGTCATAATCCCTGACAAGTAGAGCAGAGAGGAGGATGAAGCACCCCTTTAGCTCAGTGTTGTGAAGTAACTTGTCCTGCTGTGTGATTAGGACAGGTTCTGTGTGTACTAATAGGACAGCAGCAATTTTATTTCCAAGGCGAAACGAGCTATTATAATTAATAAAAGATATTTGGGAATATATTTATAATAAAGTAATATTTAAAGAGAACCTGTCATCACTTTTATGGTGACCTCACAGAGGGCAGTATAAATTGGTGACAGAAATGCTGATTTCAGCGGTGTGTCACTCATGAGCTAAAAGTAAGTGGTTGCTGAGAACCAGCAGATAATCACTGCAGCCCAGGCCTTGTAAAGAGTCAAATCTACCTGAGAAGAGCCCTGGTTATTCATGAGCTGCTGCTCTCCCCACCCATCTGCTGATGACTGGCAGTTCTCTGCTAGAGAGAAAGGGAGAAAACTAGGTAGAAGCCTCTCAGTCATCAGCAGGAGGCACGGAGAGCAGGAATTTATGAATAACCAGGACTCCTCTCAGGTGGTCAGGACTCTTTTCCAGGCCTAGTCTGCAATGTTTGTAATGTTGGTTCTCGGCAACCACTTACTTTTAACTTATACATGACAGATCACTGAAATTAACTCACCTGTCTGTACTTTATTCTGCCGTTAGTACGGGCAGCATAAAGGTGATGACAGGTTCCCTTTAAGTATTTTCATTTTCTTAATTCCAGGAGAACCCCTTTAATGGGTGAAAAAAAAAATTAACTCTGTAAGGTGTTCCTAAAAGCTTCAGAAGATACTTGAATAGTGGAAAGGGCAGATTTAATTTGGCTGGAGGACATGTAGTAAAGCAGGACAGTATTAAATAGGTTTATATGTAATCACATATAGAATCATTTACTATAGCTACAGGGATACTATAACAAATCAGGCAAGTTATGGAGATCTAGAACTTAAGAAAGCAGCAGGATGTTAACTTACACTTTATCATCAGACTTATCCAAGCCATAGGCAAGAGCAGCAGCAGTTGGTTCATTAATGACCCTCAAAACATTGAGGCCAGAGATCTGCCCAGCATCTTTTGTAGCCTAAGAAGAAACATCGGCAGCATTAGGTCAGTGGCCAAAGTAACAGTCTACTATCTGATGCACATTTGACAATTTACATGCAGAATTACAGTAATCACAATTGAAAATGGAGCAACTTCATTAATACCTGGCGTTCTCGCTTTTACGACCAGTTCTTAATTCTACAGGCCCCAGCTCTAATGTCTCCCAGCATTACTTACTGGTTAACAAAGGAAGCCGAGGTAAAAACTGGCAAGGGCCATAACACTATACAAACGCCATCATTCACGACAGCACATCCTAGCAATATGCCACTTTTTGAAATTGGGGGGAGGGGGGGACCATTTTAACAACTACACCCACATTTCACAGCACAGTGTTTCAGATAAAACATAAAAATGAGTGGAGAACGGGGAGATGGCTCCTTTGTCAGTTTCTCCTCACCTGGCTCAGCTTGATCTTTCATTATTTGTGTATAGGGAGAGCGGACAGAGCAAAGCCAGAGGGGAGATGTGTCTTTTGCCTATTTCCTGCCTGTTTTTGAATCATGCTTAGCAGTTGTGTAACCAGGCCCCCTGCTGTCTGTGGTTCAGGCACCATGCAGTTCCCGACAGGTTCCACTTTATGGGTGGTTTTGTCTATGGCGTCTCTTACCGTCTACTAATTAGTAATTGCTATGCTCTGCATAGTACTGTGGGATAAAATACTACCCTCAGACAGACAGGATTATTTCATTAGGAATAGACCACTTTTTATAGTTGATGCTTCCGTTTTGTCTTCATGCACGGTCAATTGGGACAAAACAAATAAGGATGCATTCCATTCCGGTTTGTGACCAGACACAAAACCACTGCAAGCCGTTGATTCAATACAACTGCATCCAAACGGATGTATCCTGATGTATTAAATCAAACTGAAGAGTTTGAGACCCTCTGCCACATCTCAAAACCGTAATACAAAGCACAGTGATGTGAAAGTAGCCTTAAATAGTTATTTGTAAGCCAAATCCAGTAGTGGAACCAATAGAGAAAATGTCTTATGGAAAGATCTGTGCTTCTTCTGTGTTTTGAACCCACTCCTGGCATTGGCTTATAAAGAGTGGTCAGGAAGGTGTTGTCCTACAAGGGGCAGACCGCTCCATGTACCGTGTGGTAACCGTGCTGCGGTACTGAGGTCAGCTACTATTCAAATGGATGAGAGCAGATCTTCAGTACACAGGCGCCAGAAACTACATTGGCCCAGATTTACTAATTGTAAAGACCCGCACCACATTTATCACAGTGGCACAGGCTGGATGACAAATCTGCTGCAGGGAGAAACACTTTTTGCTGACACAACTGGTTGGCTTACTTTGAGAGATTTATATGCACAAGTGTTCCAAAATTTTTTAGGCCCGTCCCTTTATGAGCATGTCGAAAAAAGTGTAGATGCTGTATTTGTGCCAAACTGCGCCATTTATTTTACTAAGATTTTTGGTGCAAAAACATTAGTAAATCTGGGCCATGGTGTAGAGAGCCTTCTGCTATGTACACTGTTAGTTTTTTTTAGCAAAGCCAAAAACAGCTGACCAGTGGGATGCCAAGTGTCAGACCCCCACCGATCACAGAGGTAGCCCGGAGAAACGTTAAGCATCTAGAAATTAATACGTATACTTTTTTGCTAATGACACAAGCCTCACTATCTGCGTAAACCACAGAGAGGGGTAAGAGTAGAGGATAATCTACCACTGCTGGCCATGGCCGACTGCTTACCTGCCTCTGGGAGTCATTAAAATATGCAGGAACAGTAATAACTGCGTTCTTCGCTGAATGACCCAGATAGCTTTCTAGATAAAGAGAATAATAGAAATGTTACACCATTTCTGAAGTTTCACAGATAAAGCATAAAGTTCTGCGATTCTACCAAGCTACAGTTTTCCTTTTATAGAATGCGCTGAAAAAAAAAAAACAAAAAAAAAAAAACCTTCATTTTTATTTTTACTGAAACGGCACTCTGAAATTCAGGTCTCATTAAAAGTCTCCAATACACATTAATAAACCCGCCATGTGTTATGTGCATGGGAGAGCAAGCAGAGCTGGCGCAAACCACTCTAGGAGGATCTAAAGAATTACCATACACACAGGAAGGCCGTATATGTTAATGGGGTTGTCCGAGTTATATTTATTGGTGACCTATTCTCAGGATAGGTCAACATCAGATCGGCGGGGGTCCGACACCCGGCACCCCCACCGATCAGCTGATTGAAGAGAAGGCGCGCGCCGTACCAGCGCTGCCTCCTCTTCATTGTTTACACGCTAGCCGTAACATGGGTAGTGGTGAGCAGGTGTAATTACACCCAAGCCGTCCCATTCATTTCAATGGGAAGGATCGCTCCTATACACTTGTATTGGAGCGATCCTTCCCATTGAAATGAATGGGGCGGTTAGGTGTAATTACACCTACTCACCGCTACCCATGTTACGGCGAGCAGGTAAACAATGAAGAGGAGGCAGTGCTGGTACGGCGCTCGCCTCCTCTTCAAACAGCTGATCGGCGGGGGTGCTGGGTGTCGGACCCCCGCCGATCTGATATTGATGACCTATCCTGAGGATAGATCATCAATAAATATAACTTGGAGAACCCCTTTAATGGCACTGCCATTCTCAATGACAACCGACTAAACAGAGCGGTCATCAGTACTTTTACAGCATAAGCAGTGCTCAGCTGTCCAAGCATGTGGAGTACAGATCCCATACACAGGACAATGGATCCATACACCACATGTTCAGACATCTGAGAACGGGCAATGAAAGCTGAAGGGGAAGAGCTTCATCCTCCATGTTTTATCTTATAAAGCCAATGGGTGGTCTGCAGTACCATGTCAGGTTGTTATCCTTGGGGTTATGCAGTGTGGAGATAAAGAGACAACTTAGGGGAGCTGCAATTACATTGCACAACTATATGAATGGACAGTAGAGATCCTTCTAAGGATCTTCTTATACCTAGGCCGGTAACCATGATAAGAGGGCATCCTCTATGTTTTGAAGAATAGAAGATTTCACCATGATCATAGACAGAGTCTTTACTGTAAAAGCATTGATAAAATGGAAGTCTCTGCCACAGGAGGTTGTAAGGTTTGAGTCATCATACAAGTTTAATGGAGCTTGGGAGTAATAATATCACAAGTATATACCAGATTTCTGGTAGGATTATAAATTAGTCTTTATGATCCCATGCCTTTTTTCAACTATGTATTTTAAAAAAAAAAAAAAAAAAAAAAAAAAAAAAAAACACAACACAAACTTACCTGCTGTCTCTTTCATTTTCATAAGCACAAATGCACCAATCTGACTGGGAGAATAGAGCTTTCCATGTGCTTCAACCCAGGCATCACCATTTGATGCACGGACAATCTTGAATGGAACATTTTTGCTGAAAAGAAGGAAAAAAAAAAAAATCTTAAAAATGATAGGGTTGAAAGGTCAGTTGATATTAAACCAGTTCCTCTATTAAATAATACAACGTTAGTAACGCTATGCAGCTTTCAGAAGAGAGCCCCATCCATACAAGCTATTACAGCTCCAGAATGCGGGGAAAAGCTAATTAAGTCACTTATGCAGGTTAAAGAAGGACTCCCACAATAACATTTTATACATTATAACACCTCCTTCAAAATGGCAAAATGGCAGTATGCACGTCAACGTAGGACTCCGACAATGTTATTCTCCGATCTGTTAGAAAGGTACATGATGTAGAGAATGTAATCTTCTCACCAGTGACTGTATTTATGAGTTATCCCCTCTCTTCTGCTTCTCAGCTGTGTCATATGGCCAGCACTCTGATCTCCAACTGACACAGGTCGGAGTCAGTTACTTCTCTATTCAGTCCTATGAGACCGACAGTGATCCCATAGGAATACAGAGAAACTGGCTTCCAGGCCACACAAAAGATGCTGTGTTCTTTGGCGAGTCAAAGTGCTGGTCACATGACACAGCTGGGGATCAGAAGGGAGATTATAACCTAAATACAGTCACTGAAGGTTACATCATGTATCTTTCTAACAGGTCGAGAATTAAAATTTTTGTAGGAGTGCTTCTTTAAAGGAGCATTTTCAACAGCACACTGTGGAATGCTAGAATATTTCAACTTGTACATACATATCTTTTTGGACTTCAGAATCATCAAAACGACGGCCGATAAGACGTTTTGTGGCATATAACGTGTTGTTGGGATTTGTAACTGCCTGGCGTTTTGCTGGCATTCCAACCAAGCGCTCCCCATCTGCGGAAAAAGCAACCACAGACGGTGTGGTCCTGGCACCCTCTGCATTTTCCAGCACCTGCAAAACAAATGGTTTTAAATAGCACCAGTCTGCAGTACACAACTAGGGTTGCAGCGGTAACCGGTTCCACGGTATACCACGGTAATGAAATGCACGGTTATCAAACCGTGGGCATTTGCTTATTACCGGTAAATGGCGACAAGACTTTTTAGTCTTGTCGCCATTTGCGCCTGGACCCGACCGCATTACTGATACTAGGCTGCGCTACTGCGCAGCCTAGTATCAGAGGACATGGAGAAGATAAAATAAAAAAAATCACTTACCCGTCCGGCGCTCCTCCTCTTTTCCGGGTCGCGCTGTACTGTCCTGACCGCGTACAGCGTCAGGACGTAGTGCGCGCACTCTGACCTGACGCTGCACGCTGTCAGGTGACAGTGCAGCTACGGGAGACTAAGGAGCGCCGGACACCGGAGAGGAGCCGCAGCGCAGGAAAAGTAAGTGATTTTTTTCATTTTATTTAGATGGTGGGCTGAAGGGGCCACAGTGGGCTGATGGGGGCACTGGGGCCAATCTGAGGTCTGAAGGGGGCACTGGGGCCAATCTGAGGTCTGAAGGGGGCACTGGGGCCAATCTGAGGTCTGAAGGGGGCACTGGGGCCGATCTGAGGTCCGAGGATTAGTGTATCTTTTAATAATATATGTAACAAACTGTGATACCATGATAACCGTAATACCGCGGTATTTACTGAGACGGTTATCATACCGTGAAAATTTCATACCGTTGCAACCCTATACACAACTCACTGATTACCTTTCATTAATTCTTTCAGGGGTGGTGAGAAAACAAAAAAATAAAAAAAATAAAAAAATAACACACCACATCATTTTCACCACTGACAGGAGAAGCTGAGCAGACTGATATATAGTTTTGCAGGAAAAGATTCTGGAAACCTTGTAATTCATACATTTAAACCTCTGCTCTCCTTTTATGCATAGGAGTCATTTGGGTGGTCCTATTCAGTGACTGACTAGTATTGTCCCTAGAGGGACGGGACAATAACCCCTTCCCTAAGGGCTAGACTTAATTGGCATTCTCGGACAGGCGCTCCCTCCACTTCAGTGATTCGTCTTTCTTATGCCTTGTGTAAAAGGGTGGGGGTGGTCAGCCGACTGGATCTCTCATTATTTAGCTCTTTTTTCCTCCATGCATACAGCTCTACTATTCCATATATCGTCTTTTTGGAGGGGTTCCTTCTTTATTATGTTCTATTTTTCCTCCTCAGGTTATATTGGTCCTGTACTTTGTAACCATTAATATCTGGCTCAGCCTTGGTCTGCCTGTTATTTTTTCCATGTGCAGTTGGCCTCCGTGCCGTTGCTTTCATGCCATGGCCTAGCCTCTGGAATGTAAGGCCTTCTGGTACCTTATTTCTAATATGTGAGGTTTTGTACACTATTTGCCCCATGATAAAGCTTAAAGGGTTTCTGTCACCAGTTTTTTCAGTATGAATCAGGCTGACATTAGAGATGTGCTAATGTCACCTGATTCCAAATATATATCTGTTTTATTTACTGGTGCCCCCATTTTTATATAAAATGAAGTTTTATTTTATGCTAATAAGGCTCCTAGGTGCAAGGGGCGTTACCTCTGCTCCTAGAGGCTCTGTTGATTGACAGGACCAGGCAGAGAAGAAACACTCAGTTCACCATAGATTTTAAGGACCTTCAATGATGTCATGACCATGTGACCAGTCACATGGTTAGGATCACACAAACAGCCTGTCTCCTCCTAAACCATGTGACTGATCACATGGTCATGACATCATTAAAGGTCCTTAAAATCTATGGTGAACTGAGTGTTTCTTCTCTGCCTGGTCCTGTCAATCAACAGAGCCTCTAGGAGCAGAGGTAACGCCCCTTGCACCTAGGAGCCTTATTAGCATAAAATAAAACTTCATTTTATATAAAAAATGGGGGCACCAGTAAATAAAACAGATATATATTTGGAATCAGGTGACATTAGCACATCTCTAATGTCAGCCTGATTCATACCGAAAAAACTGGTGACAGAAACCCTTTAAATAAAAAAAATGTTTTTACGTTGCTGCAGTGTGTGGGCGTGATTTTTGCAGGATGACTTAAGTTTTCATTTTGGGTTACACAGGACATTCTGATTTCTTATTCCATTTTCTGTATCAGCGAATAAAGCAGCGTATATTTATAAAAAAAAAACAAAAAAAAAAAAACAAAAAAAAAAACAAAAAAAAAAAACAAAAAAAAAAAAAAAAAAAAATCTAATTCTGCCCTTTTTTTTTTCAGTTCACTGTGTGAGATAAATAAGCAGTCAGGATGCGTTTTTCAATTTAGCCAGTTTAGCAGCCTTATTAAAGGGGTTCTCCAAGTTAAATTTATTGATGACCTATCCTCGCCGTACCAGCGCTGCCTCTCCTCTTCACTGTTTACATGCTGGCCGTAACGAGGGTAGCGGTGAGCAGGTGTAATTACACCTCACCGCCCCATTCATTTCAATGGGGAGAATCGCTCGAATACAAGTGTATAGGAGCGATTCTTCCAATTGAAATGAATGGGACGGTTCGGTGTAATTACACCTACTCACCACTACCCCATTATGGCCAGCATGTAAACAGTGAAGAGGAGGCGATGGTGCCGGGTGTCAGACCCCCGCCGATCTGATATTGACCTATCCTGAGAATACGTCATCAATAAATTTAACTTGGAGAACCCCTTTAAACCCTGGTGTTCTGCATTGTGGGAGTGACTTAATTTCAGCTAGCTACAATAAAAAACTGCATCCTGAATGCACGTCAGAACTGCACTTTGTGCCATCACCCTTATAGAAGCGCTCATTAGTACAGAAGGACCAGGAAGCTCCCCGGCACTGTACTTAGCACTTCCAGGCCCTCTGCCGCTCTCTGTGCTACGAATGTGCACAGTGCAAGGACGTCAATGCACTGATCTCACACTGTGTGTGCCAGGTCACAGCTCGCAACAGGAAGAGCAGGAGCTGGATCTCTGGAGTGTCAGCAGCGGCCGTTTTTGTTATCCAAGGTCTGAACGGTGGTCTTATTAACATTTATGGTCTAAACTGATGTCTGATGAAAAATATTTTTGTTCTTGTTTTCCTCATCTAAAACCTAGGTGAATCTCATGAGCCAAAAATATGGTATTCTGCAGCGCTTTACAGACATTATCATTGCTTGTTGTGCCCAATGGAGCTCACAATCCAAGTTCCCCATCAAACTAAGTGCTAACCACTAAGCCACCATGCTGCAGGTTGTTACAGATGCCACTACGCCAAATAATTTTTCTAGCACTTGTTTGTCCCAAAGGGGACTTTGACAAGCGATCATCAGATCGCTTCCATAATACAGGGCACCAATTAGGAATTACACTATATTACGTCGTCAGTAGAAAACACTGACCTTGCGACCTGTATAAGGCTACCTGTGCACACTGTGGTTTACATGCATTTCCCCTCCCCCTTCCCCACGGATTCTTGTGGACAACACAGGAAGCTCCCATCCTCTGAAAGAACTTGAAGACCACAATATCTAAAGGGTTACAAGTCCTGGTTGGATCCTGGCCATTGGGGCAGGCGCATGGCTTTCACTATACACCTGCTTGTCATGACACAGAACAGTGCCAGCCTAAACATACACTGCCATAAAATAAAAACAACTATGGGTGGTCAATAAAGGGTCACTAAGGGCCCATCAATTTCAGATTAGTCCGCCACCCAGCACAACCAATAATCAGCTACACAACTACACTGAGAATGGAGCCAGAAACACCAGGCTCACCCCACTGTGAAGTGGCCATGCCGGAGGACTGCTCCTGGAAGCTACACCGTGAACAATCCTTAAATCCACTGTATAGTTTCTATCAATGGCCTGACACAGCTGATCGACAGGGGTTCCAGGTGCGAGGAGACTGCATTCCCTGAATGTAATGGAGGCCATTGTGGCACCAAGAGGTATAATATAGAGTGGGCTCAGCATGCATGTGGAACCTGCATTCCCTGAAGGTAATGGAGGCCAGTAAGGCAGAACGGAGGTAGTACTTAGTGTAGGTTCCTGTCCTAAAGAGATCGCCTTTCTCACATTTATAACGTAACATTAGTACATGTTCTATAGTGAGTATGGCACTATTGGATTTACTTTGTTATTTCTGTTTGCAGAGTGCCATCGCATTTTGTGCTTTCAGCCATGGAGAGGCGCACCTGCACACTGGGATGTGCTGACTAACCCCCATTTCTTTCTTTGAGGTCCCATCTATATCCAAGTCCCATACAGAGTAGATTATGTCACATGATTTATCTCCCACTCTGCTCATACATTTCTGCACATAACAGGGTTATATTATAAAGTATAACCATCACTGAAGCAGAAAGAGTCCTATGAGTTATGTTCACTTGTGTGGATAATACTAAATATCATTTACAGCAGCCTGTATTCTGTATTTTCCTCAGGCTGCTATCCTATTCCGAACAAGATCTCACTCAGCAGCTACCAATATAATTTAAAAAAAAAAGGTAGCCTCATCTAGACATTTATGGTATATGAGCAGGATATCCCATAAATGCCCGAATGGAGCCATATCAAGCACCAATGGGAATGGAGAGGTGGCCAGTCCTCCGTTCATTTCTATGGGGCTTCCAAAATTATCCAAGTTACCGCAATTTTTAGACGTCCTGCAGCACTGAATGGAGAGAGCTGCATAAGTGAAGCCACCTCCACTCCCGGGGGTGTGAGACAGGACCCCATTAGAGGTAAGAGTGGGTCCCACCCTCAGAAATACACTAGTCTGGAGGACAGAGCCCCCCAAAGGTTTTTTTATTGTGTGAGTAGATGTCAAAAGACAAGGACAGCTATCATGAAGTTACAGATCTAGGCAAATCCTGCACATACTCATGTACTAACGTCATTTCAGATTCAGGTACGGGTTTCTAAGAATGGAGCTGTGCCTTAAATTCAACATCATTCCCATTTACTCATAAAAAAAATAAAATAAAAAATAATAATTCGACAAACCTTTGCTTGCTTGCCTTCCATCACAGCGACACAGGAATTTGTCGTTCCCAGATCTATTCCAATAACGGCTCCTTTAATTGCCTCAGAGCTGTACATCCAAATATAACCATTAGAGCTCTTACATGGATAAAATCACAGTACATACTCTGGTAACTATTTTTTTATGAGAATTAGGTGGGTATTTCGGTTACATGTTATCCCCTATCCATTGGATAGAAGATAATGATTAGATTGGTGGGGTCCAACCACCCCACATTAGCACTCTATATATCTCTATGAGACTATGCTGTCTCATCTCTTACAGTCCCATAGACTACAGCTGTGCACGCTCGACCGTCGCACAGGCCCAGTTCTCATGATCAGTGAGGGTCCCAGCGGTCAGACTGATCTGATAATTATCCCCACGTAATGGACAGAGGATAACTTTTTCTAAGCAGAACAACCCTTTAAAGGAGCACTCCCTAAAAACATGATTGGGGCATGGTATGAGGGGCATGAAAGCCGTGCACTACCCTCAGAGGCTATTTTTATTCTGGAGGGTTCCAATGAGGGCTTTATTCAAACAAATGTTGCATGTCCTGATGTCCTTGTAGGTGTAAGCCTTGTAAGCCCCACTGGACTGCTAGTGATACTGGCTCTCAGTGGGAGCCCTGGTGGGTCTGTGTGTTATACAGACACCCACTCATCTTGCTAGAATACTTTATACTGTAAGGGTAACAAAGATCCGCTGGAAACAGCACACGCATGTAAAATTATGATAAAATACTTACGCATAGTTCCTCTTAGATGCTGCTCTGAGCAACTCCTCACTGAGGCCATTGAAGCAACCCTAGGAGGAGAAGCCACACAGTATTCATGAGTTTTCATTAAATGGGTTATTCAAGGTTAGAAAAACATGGCTGGTTTCTCCCAAAACTAGCGCCACCCCTGACCACAGGTTGTGTCAGGTATTGCATATGAACGACACTGACGTGAGGGGGTTAAGCTGTATTATCATACACAACCTGTGGATGGATGTGATGCCGTTTCTTCAAGAACTCCTGGACAACCCCTTTAAAGAGTAACCAAACTTTCAAACAATTTTTTTTAATATAAATCTCAAATGCCCTAAAAATCATTTTTCTAATATACCTTATTAATGGATTTTGCCTTTTTAATAAAGAAATGGGAACCAAAGTCCTGTCTTCTGCTGCGCTTTATATTCATGATATTCTCACATCACCGATTCCTTAGCGGAGTATGGATTCCTTGCATCATAGCAATGTGACCGCAGTGAATGGTGTATGGGCAGAAGCACACGTCGCTGCTCCTGCCTGTGCCCCCTAAGCTGGGCTAAAGGCTGGCATAGCATATGGGTACCCTGTGCCCACATCACTCAGCTAATCCTGGCATAGCACATTGTTATATGTTACCCAGGTGCTATGCCAGCCTTTAGCCAAGCTCAGGGGGCACAGGCAGGAGCAGCGACGTGTGCTTCTGCCCATACACCATTCACTGCGGTCACATTGCTATGATGCAAGGAATCCATACTCCGCTAAGGAATCGGTGATGTGAGAATATAGTGAAATTATAGAGGAACAAATCAGATGTGTCAATTCTGTTATTAAAGGGTTTCTGTCACCAGTGTTGGGCATATAAAACAGGATGACATTTGCAATGTGCAAATGTCACCTGATGCCCAAACTGGTGAACATTTTTTTACTGGTGCCCCCGTTTTTGAAATAAATCAACTTTTGTGGTATGCAAATGAAGCTTACTAGGTGCAAGGGGCGGTAACCCTGCACCTAGTAAGCGCCGTTTTCCTACCTTTATTCACGCCCCCTTTGTTGTGATAGACAGGGCCAGGCAGCTCGCTCTAGCTGCTCCTGGCCCTGTCCGTGCTGAAAATCCCGCGCCTGCGCCGTTCGGACTTCATTCGGCGCAGGCGCAGTGAGTGCCGATTGCTGCCGGGCTCCCGGCTTCCTCACTGCGCCTGCGCCGATGACGTCACAGAACACCCAGAAGAGAAGGCGGCGCAGGCGCAGTGAGGAAGCCGGGAGCCCGGCAGCAATCGGCACTCACTGCGCCTGCGCCGAATGAAGTCCGAACGGCGCAGGCGCGGGATTTTCAGCACGGACAGGGCCAGGAGCAGCTAGAGCGAGCTGCCTGGCCCTGTCTATCACAACAAAGGGGGCGTGAATAAAGGTAGGAAACGGCGCTTACTAGGTGCAGGGTTACCGCCCCTTGCACCTAGTAAGCTTCATTTGCATACCACAAAAGTTGATTTATTTCAAAAACGGGGGCACCAGTAAAAAAATGTTCACCAGTTTGGGCATCAGGTGACATTTGCACACTGCAAATGTCATCCTGTTTTATATGCCCAACACTGGTGACAGAAACCCTTTAAAGGGGTTCTCAGAGTTATAAATATTGATGACCTATCCTTAGGATAGGTCATCAATATCAGATCGGCAGGGGTCCGACACCTGGCACCCCCGCCGATCAGCTGTTTGAAGAGGAGGCGCGCGCCGTACCAGCGCTGCCTCCTCTTCACTGTTTACATGCTGGCCATAACAGGGGTAGTGGTGAGTAGGTGTAATTACACCTAACCACCCCATTCATTTCAATGGGAAGGATCGCTTCCATAGACTTGTATAGGAGCGATCCTTCCTATTGGAATGAATGGGGTGGTTAGGTGCAATTACACCTACTCACTACTACCCCCATTACGGCCAGGCTCTGACGTTTCGTGTACAGAGCCTGGCCACTCCCTCAAGCAGGGAGAAGAAGCCTGTACACGAAACGTCACCACAGGAGCCGGGTGGATGACGTCAGCAGTCACGTGACCGGCATCGGCTGTGTGGAAACAGAGCAGAATAACTGAAGACTGTACATTAGAAAAGTGTTCATATGTGAGTTACAAGCCCCATTAGATAAAGTAAATATAACTCAGACAACCCCTTTAAGGTCCATTAATAAATTACATTACTAAAATTTTAGGGGGTTTGGGACTTTTTTTTAAGGCTGCTTAAAGGTTTAGCCCCCCCCCCCCCCCCCCCCATTCCACCTCATTAGTAATTTCTCCAGATCCCCAATATATCGTATGAAAAAAATAAATATATACGCACACAAAATAGCTATAATAGACCACACTGCCCTTTCACTGCACCAGCCTCTTCCACACACATAAAGCGGCCATGTTGTTGGCTGAGGCAATGTCCATGCAATCTGTCTCCTCTACCATGACATCACTGGGTGATATAAAGCTGAGGAATGTGAATACAAGATCAGCCCACAAGATGGCCACCCCCACTGCAGGCAAGACCTCCACATTACTAAAAAATACCAGAAAGTGTGGAAGCAGATAGGATTGTACTTCATGGAAATGGAAAAGCGCTCCTAGAATACTCATAACTACACTGATCATTAATCCCCACAGATCACAATGACATAGCTAGCTTTTCCCTCACACATGGGACCAGTGACATGGACGAAGAGAATTCCATTTGACTTGTGTTCACATTGGAGCCGTCAAGGACGCGTCATTTGTGCCCTGTGTAATGAGAGGGGTCTATGGTTCACATTAGGACAATACCGGTAACACCAGTAATCATACCCTGTGAAATAAACCGCTCCATCCACAGACAACTCAAGTTAAAACAGTTTAATAAACGCTCTGAAAATCCAACTCCATCGCACCCAGCCCCCTATCATCAGGATGGTGCAATCCAATGACGTGTTCTGTAACCTTGCAGTGAGGAGACGAGGCCGGTCCATTACACTACAGGAGGGGGGGGGGTCTTACATAACCAGGCCTAACCAGTAGTCGGCTATCATGGATACGTCATAAAAAGGTCTAGTAGTGACGGCCGTCTGGTGTGAATGTAGCCCATGAATAATGCTGAGAGCCCAGTCACATG